>CAKMRK010001272.1:0-19796 GCA_928213465.1 Penicillium sclerotigenum | reverse complement strand
GTGTCACGGGCAACCTCCGGGGCGCGTTCCGAAGGTTAATCCGCTGCGCCACTGGCAAAAGACTAGAATTCTTAAGACGCATCTTAAGAACCGCGCTCACTATATAAGGACATAGTCCGTCACATATAGAGATTATCTAGACCGAAAGAGCTCTATAGGCTATATCTATTAGGCCTATAGTGGACTAATTAACTAGAAAGTAAGTAAGTAACCCACCGTGATAATATCAACCACTAAAGTAGAGTTATTAGGGCTTTCCGAGGTAGGGAAGTAACTATAATAGTGGCGCCGACTACTAAAAACCCTTAGTTTTAAACCCTCTTATACTATAACGATCGACTACGATAACGAGAGAACGATCAACCTTCTTATAAGTAAGGACACTACCTTCGAAACGAAGCTTCGGTATATCGACATTTATCGCTATTAGCTTCGGTAAGAAGTTAGAGAAGGACATATAATAGTGCGATAGGTGCCGATAGCGAGTATAGTTATAGATAGACTTATAAAGATACTTTCTCGGTAGAAGTATAAAAGCTTCCTACGGATACTAAGAATGGTGGATATAGGCTATTTAATGGCCTAGAATAAGAGATCACGATACCGATCTACCAAGTCCAGCAATCCTATACTAGGATAGCTAAGGGGGTGTGTCGGAGCATAAAGACCGGCATACCGGAGGAGTTATTTATCCTCTATATTCTATAATTAAAGTTATGTAATCAAGGCTCCATATAAATTGTAAGTAGAGCCGATACAGAAATGCAGAGATTTAAACACCATTGATTGGACCCCCTATTTTACCATACAACTTCATTTGACAATGTTTGTTAGATAGAACCCACAGATAGTTTCTCTCTCTCTCTTCCTCTCTCTCTCCTCTTCGTCCACCCTAATACATTCAGTTTTCTCTATGAGCCTACTAGTATCGTATCAAGAGGGTTCGAATCGCGGTCATTAGTGTGTTTAGGAGCTTAGCCTTCCTAAGCGTCTTTTTACTTGTTTCAGCTTCTTCAACCCTCTCCCATCTGAGTGCCTTGTACTCTGCGATGGTTGTCGTTAATTATGTCGGGGGATAGCATTACCTTCGACTGTTATGATATCTCCATCATGAGGCTGTTCCCATGTTGGTGCCTCGAGTGGTCAAGAGTCATGACAAAGTGGTGGCCTTTCGGCGGTGAATCGTTAACCCTTCAGTGGCGAAGCTGAAGGGAAGCCCTGAATGCAGTACCACGTCAACTGGTCACACAATCTCGTATCCCTTCCTACCCTCTCCCATTCTGGCTACCATCCCTCCTTCCTGGGTTGGAAGAAGAGATGTATATAAGACTAGGCTAAGAGGAGTGAGTTTCGAACTCCTCAAGAAACAGTCTCTGAAGCAATTAGACTTGGTGTTTTCCCCCTACCTGGTTGACAGGCCTTCCACCCTGCCAAGTAGATATCCTATCATGATTCCTTGCACCAACAGAGTGATAATTATATTGAGAAAGAGTTTACCAAGCTAACTTTTACTTGGAAGCACTACTTCTTGCATATGTGCTCTACGCTTGCGTCTATAATTCATGGTCTTGTTCTCGCTCATTTTATCTGCTTATCGTGATTTTTTCTTTCTGGATTTATGTTGATACCGACATCCCATCTACGGCTACCGCTGGATATACCGAATGGACAAGCAAATAAATCCACGGGAGTTTGTTAGTGCAGAAGTTCTGATATTTTCTTAGTTGCTGTTACGGTGATCAAGAGCGAATCCATGAAGGTAGCTGTATCATTAAACGAGGCAACTAAAACTAGGGAAAGAAAGGAAGAAGAAGAAGAAAGCTCTCTCTGCAGAACCTCTTGGCCTTTAAGGTTTTGGGCCCTTTGTTTTCCTGGGGAAAACCATCTAAACATTCTGCCTCTGCACACCGCCTTCCTCATTTAGGTGCTCCCAAACCTCCAATCAGTCTCCATCGTAACAGTTGCCTTGAAACCTCCAAAATTGTACCTGTTTAATACAAAGCATAAGACAGCAGTTTGTACGGCTATTGTCGAAATTGGCTTGACCGGCCTATCAGCCTATCTTAAGACCTTCTTTCTTATCTTAACTGATTATTACACCCTGCATATCGTGGTAATTTGGTTAAACCTGTTACGAGTTGGAGGATTGAAGGAAGTGGAAGGGAGTGAATTGGTCAGTGAGGTTTGATGGGACTTGCCGGTTTGAAGTTCCCGGGCGTAAACAAAAGGAGGGACCTTCTGGCAGATAGAACTTATTCTTCTTCTAGATTTAGTTGTTTTCGTTGAATACTACCATGTCGATTTGACCTTCGTGCCTGAGTGTAACAAAAACCACTGGGACTAGAATTCACATGTATATTATCAGAGCGAGCCGAAATCGTATAGACTAGTAAGAGAATGGGCGAATGGGAGCTATCGGAATCATGTAGAATTGATTGATTGATTGATTGAAGAGACTAAGTCAAATCCTCCATGTAGAAGGAAAAGGGGCAGGTTGAGCTGTCCCCGGGCGGTGTAATGGAGTATTCGAGTGACCATACCGATGTCAAAGCGTTACCGCATTTTACATACAAAATGTAAGGAAAACTGGGTGACTCGAGGACCAATCCCATGTCACCGTAATGTTCACCTCCACTTTTCACGACATATATTATTTAAACAGACCGAGCATTGGTAGTTAGTGTTGTTGTGCATCTTAAATAGGCAGTACTATTCAACAATTAAACGGTCTGTATGATGGATTAACTTTAAAGCCCGGTTAAACTATATCTGTTGACTAAAACAGCTATGGGTAAGGTACTTGCGCTGAGTTAAACATACGGGTCGGGAGCAGAGCTTCTGCAATTCAATGGGGACGAGGGTCCGCCCTGAACAAGAATCGCCGGATGCGATAAAGAATTTAAAGCAATTTGTACACCGTAGAATTTAAATCGATTCTAGCGTTTTTTTAATTTAAATGGACAGGGCATCGGTAGCGACTGTTGTGTTGTTGGCACATTAGTTTTGTAAATAATAATTACACAGCTTGAGGAATCAACAGCCTGTGTATGGGTTGACCTCAAGTCCAATATGGACTTGTTCGGCATGTTTGTTGATGTTGAGATATGAGGCAGTGATTTACCGCTAGCAACTAGTTTATTTCAAAAGTACGCATAATTATTTGTGCTTTGTATAGTAAATTGGTATTCTTAACAACGCGAGTGGTGTAACTACCTAACCGGCCCCTTACAAATATTTCATATTTTAAGGGGCCGGTTACCAAGTATCGGCACTATCTATAGGATATTTCAAACTATCCTAGAGCATTTAGTTATTCCCTTCAATCAATCAACTTATTCATCCCGAATTGGGCCCATTTGCCCTCATCCTCGATCTTATTCGCCTGCATGGTCACTAGCCTATACTATCCTAGCTTGCTTACATAGTCAGGATGGTTTAAACAGCAATCTACAGTGTGGACATTGTAAGCGCGAAGGGCCCTCATGTTTTTGCATCAGATAAGAGTTTACAGCCTTGACACGATAGAAGGTACAGAGTCCTGGATAATTTAGGCCAACATGAATGTTTTTGCAATCGTAGCAAGCACCGCTTCGTTTCTCAGCGCGTAGTGTAATAAATTATAGAATAATGGTTCCTTAAGTACTTAAATTACTTAGCCTTTGAAGGAATGGAAATAGCTACATGGCGTAGTCAAGCGGTGTTGTTTTTACGACGTTAAGCCAAGTGGTATCGAATGGTGGGGATGCTACTGAATAGAAAATTCTGGGCGATGCGATGATCGGGGCGGTACTATAGAGGAACCTGACCATATGCCAAATTATACAAAAAATGATCTCATTCATAATATTAACAAGCCTGTTGATGACTATATCGTCGGGTTATGTTTGCTTGGAGGTATACTTGGCAAGGTGGTTACACCTTGTCGCCTGTGAATTTTTACTCCGCTGCTAGGTCGGTTGGCATGATAGAGTACATCTCGGTAATTTAGATGTCCAAGCGTGACATGCTATTCCTAAAGAGCCTTAGGGAAAGCAGATTTGATATCAATCGAGGCTTTCGAAATATGCTTATCTCCAATAAGTGGCTTAGCATCGACGTTGCTCTTTGCATTAGAGCTAATGTAAGTGACTACTTGCTGTTCGCTAACTGTCGGAATAGGCTCATCGAAGGTAAAGCATGAATTGGCGACTATCGAAGTCACCATCGCAGTAAATACCCGACTGGCGTCGCTTAATTTTCGAACGGCAACGAATTGTTGGTTTGCTGGGTCCCCCAAGATGTAGTGGAATGGAGATGTTGAATTCTTGTGAATTATAAATCCCTGATTATGCAGAAGCGCCTCAAACACAAGGTTAGAGTCTACTCCAGGGATATATCGGACATTATTTAAAGTGAAAGTTAGGCTATTAAGCTTCATATGGACTGTTCCAACACTAATGACAAGTTTCTGGTCCCTAGATCGACCCGATTCTTTCACTGTCCTTGAGTGGAGTGTAGGAAGTAAAACGTCTTTGGTCCGACACGACATAATGACTTGCGCATCGAAATACTAAGCACTAGACTGGCTTGGTGGGTCATTTAGTCCGAACCTTCTACCTTCAACGCACACATATCGCGAAGAAGATTGTAGTGATCTTGTTCTTTAGTGATGCTAAACCCAGTCACCAAGGATACCCATAAGACTGCCGCATTCTTGGTCCGCTGCGGTGGCATAATTTTCCGTATTCCACACAAAAAGATTTGATGGTTCGAGCGTGAAGAGCATCGTAGATCGAGTTCAAAACCGCCCACTGCAATCTAGAGAAGGCGTTCGGAGCTTGTTGTTGTCCCTTAGTTAAAACGCTATAAGCAGAGACATTGCCAACGTCAATTAAAGACGCGTCACTAAGGCTATTCGTTTCCCACGCTATGAAGTTGTGATCCTGAAGGTGTTTAATGCTGTGTCGCAGCTTCTGTAGCTCTCTCTCGATGAGAGCTTCCTGTCGGTCGGCTGTAGCCTGCGATACACACGCAGACGGCGCCGAGCCGAGTTGAGTCGCTTTAATCTGCTGTCTGAGATATTATGTGTCATTATCCATTCCCGGCGTAGGGTAGGAAGGTAAAGTGTCTCCTGTAGACGTCGATTGAGTCAAGGTATCGAGCCTTCGGTCGTGTTCAGCCTGGTTCTGCATAAGAGCTTAAACACTGGCAATTAATTGAGTCAATATCGCCTTGATGTCCGCATTAAGCGCGTCACACCTCGGAGATATGATGGATTCCTTGGATTTCAAAGGTCTGTATTATTATCCTTAAGGGGTGTGACCGTGTTAAGTGGTTTGCGCCCCTGAGACTGTCTTCTTCGCGGTATTATTGGGGTTGGCATGACTGCAGTACAAACCTTCAAATATCGCTGGCAAAACTGAGGTATATGATACGGTGATCCGCATCTATTAATCAAACGGGTTAATTTCTCAGAATGCAATATAGCATATAGGACTTGTCAACATAGGGCCATTACCTGTGAGAGTCGGGAAGCGCTCCTATTGGGTGACTGACTCCTAGTTACCCACCTGTCACATGACTAATCGCATTCCTATCTGAACGGCGGACTGGGCTTGTGTTAGACAGAGAGGCCAGTACGACTATGCATGAAGCAATAAAGTGGACTGGAAAACTGTCGATTGCGCTGAGAAAGGAAAACTATCTACAGAAGGTGGGGACTAGAAATACTAGGAGATAAGGTGTGGTCACATGACCACTTCCAACAGCTTGAAACTTCGAGTCCACTCGCCGCCGTTCATGATGCATTTCCGACCTCACGAACCTACCCAAAACTCCACTCTATTATCAAATCCAACATAATGCCCATCATGGTAAGCCTGTCGCTGTCAAAACTTTGTACTCAACCCTAATGCAGATCTTAGACTGACCCACCCCCCGGGTGGGGCACAAAACCCGAGGACCTCGAGTACGAGGATGATTGGGACGCAGATGATAGTGTAGGACAATGGCTGTGTGCAGAGTTGAATCTTGGAACAGGCCGCCCGATCATGTTTAACTACAGAGGCCTTACTTACATGTTTGAAGCCGGCGGAAAGTTCTACTTCTGGTATTGCATCGATTTCGCTGTCTCTGAAATCACCTCTCCGACAACACTGGATGAAATCATCAAGATTATGAAGGAAAAGGGAGAGGAGGCCTTAAAGACCAGAAAAATTCTTAGATAAATGAACGTGGACGGGTTCCTGTCTTCGGGGGTCCCGTTGCCGTGCGGTCCTTCCATATTAATCCAGATAGGCATAATGTCGGCACCCTCAAGACTTCCCACTTTTCGTTGTTGTCCCCGTCTACGATTTATTGTGGCCCGTGAGAGATTTCATCGACATAATTCATGGTCAGTTAGGCCCGGCTGCTGCCGCTCCCTTCTCAGAGCAGATCCTACTAGCCTTCAATGGGCAAGTTGATATCCGGGCAGCGTATACATGGAGCCGCGATATGGTGATCAATCCTAGCGGCCACCTTCTAAAAGGGCAAGAAGCATTCACTGACCCACCTTTTTGTACGACTAGATCATTAACTTCCTTTGCTCTGTTGTCGTGTCGCCCGTGCATTTTGGCGCTCCTCTTGAAGATGGGGCTAAATTGGCAGATATATGCCGGGAGGTCAGGGAACTCAGGTACCCATGAACTATCAAATCAGTCCCCTCTGCTTCTCTACGGTCCTCTCTAATTAGGGCGAGCAAACTAACATGTGGCGTAGTGCACCCGCTGGGACAGAATATCGGTCACCAGACACGAGATTGAACCCGCCTCATCATATTCTGCGGAAGTTCAACCCTAGATGGAACAGTCAGCATTGTCGAGGAATCTCTAAGTTCAAGCTTAGAAAGCACAAACATGATGGTATCCCTTACTGGAGCCCGACAGATTTGCTCGGCTTGTTCATTTCGACACCTGGCATTGCTCCACAAGGAGCAACGAAGCGCAACTTCTACCTGCCCCTAACAGCAATGTATGGACAGTGGTGTAATCAGCTTCTCGACACTATACATAAGCCGACTATGTACAGCTGTCTCTGGGTACCGGGTGCGGATACATTCTTTCTCGGTGCTTCGCTCGGTGGATGCGTTTTCAAGGATAATCTTGTTGGGTCTTGGCCCTTGCCTGTTAAGCGAGGAAGATACTGGCTTGTGGGGGGTGATCCTGTCACGCTGTCTGGTTGGTCCTTCAACAAGAAGCCCGAAATACACCAAACCATCGGCAATTGCGCGGAGACATACCCCATAGTTCATCTTTTGCGGTAAGTGATTCTCTACTTTCTTGCGGCAAAAAGCTATATTAATGCAACATCATGTATAGCGGGCTTGATGTGAACAATCAAAATGTTCACGGCCTAGCTCTACATAAGAAAGCGCTGAGGGCAGCACAGTATGAAGATACTCTTAGCGGCAATTTTTGGACTAGAGTTGCCGATCCATGTGAGAATTGCGAGTTTTTGATTGAGCTGCATGGAGGAGATTTGCAGAACTTCTATCGTTTTGCTGGGTCTGCCGGAGCGCCAGCCTAAAAAGTTCATGACCAGAGATGGCGTCCTCATCCGGGATAATCAAGCAAATTTCAATTCTAGATCCAGCTCCACGCCCAGTAAGAGGTTGCCTTGCAGGTATCGAATCCAATCTTTGCCTTTTCTCATCCTTCTCAATAATGTTATATGCTACGGTCGAAAATCGCGATTACGACATTTGCAGCCTTTTTTCCACCAACACGATACCATGCAAGGGATACTCGGTCAGCTAGAAGCTAAAGGAGAATCTAGAGCCCTCGAGATGGCAAAAAGATAACACGCGGATTCTCATGTGATTTTGGCTACACTTTGTATTTGAAAATCAGGCGCTGCCCCACCACTAAAAGGTACATTCGATACCTACGTCGCTGGCCAAGTAGTGCTGTAATCTTATTGATTTTGTTTCATTGCCCAAGAGAAGTTATCAGAGTAGCTTTGGACAGCTCGTACGAGTCAAGCGGCTTCCACTTTTCATGAATGACCTTCGGAGCCTTCCTGGGTATGCAACAGATATTTCTATGAGCGTACATCAATCAAGGCTGGGGTTGAGGACATTCCATGCTCGTCGAACTTGATTGTTTATAAATATTAAACGTCGCAACGAGCTTCAATTACGCTTTTCTAGGCGGTAAAATTACCTGCACACATTGAATGAAGACCCTAAGACCCTGCGAGCTTGGTTTACTACTGTATAAAGCGTGATTGACGAGAACGGACCGAACGGTATACATGCAGAGGATATCTACAATTTTACTTCGATAAGACAGGGTTTGCAATGGGCCTTGTATTTTCGCAGAAAGTAGTCCCTAGGGCTGAAGAATACGGTCGCACAACAATGTCGAAGAACCTTACTACGGCCAAGCAATCGTGAATGAGTCACTGCGATCGAAGCTATATGCGCAGACGGCTATATACTACTGCCATGCGTTATCTTCAAAGGCAAAATGACTATTTCAGGGTGGTTTAACGAAAACCTACCAAGACATTGATGAATCGAGGTCGGCTGGACTATTGATGAGGTTGGCCTACGCTGGCTTCTAATACCCCACATACGAATTCGCGTGTGCGCAGCCAGCTTCGGCTACAGGCTCTTGACGGCCACAGTAGCCACCTTACACCCCTTTCGACTGAACATGCGAAGAAAATGATATTACACCGCTTTTTATGCCTGCGAATTCATCACATCTACTACAAGCGCTAGATGTTGGCTGCTTTGCTCCGTTAAAGAGGGCGTACGGGCGTTTCGTTGGCGATCTTACGCGCCGAGGATGCAACCATATCGATAAACACGATTTCTTGGTAGACTACCAGCGGGCGCGGCTAGAAGCTTTCCAATCAGCTACTATCCAAAACAGCTTCACAGTTACTGGCCTAACGCCAGTAGATGCAGAGAGAGTGCTTAATAAGCGTAATATCTCCCTACACACTCCATCACCACCGAGCAGCCGGCCTTGTAGCAAACCTAGCAAATTCACACCAAAAACGCCTAGGACCATGGCTCAGCGTTTTGATGAAAATAATTGATTTTGAAATTCTCTCATGGGGGGAAGTGTACGGGACTGCCAGGTGTACGGGGCCGCTGGGAATTACGTTAAGTTATAAATTGCCTCCACAAGGTTCTGCATCTTTAAAAGCACAGAAATCGAAAGGGGAGCTAAAATTCAAGCTCTGACTGTGTTTTACCTCGATGTAAATCGATCTTTGTATGTTGGCCAAGCTTTATTCCGCTAATATACCGTGAGTGTCTTTACTTTGGTCTGTCACCTGATGTTTTAGAATCATACTGCCAATTGGAGTGGTAGTACGTATGTTTCTACGTATCTTCTACGAAAGAAAAGAAGTATTTCGGACTAAATCTGTATTTTTCCACGGAAGGTAAACGCGGGCTTGTGAGCGGGAAGACTAGTGTGCAACGGATTAAGTTGAGTTTGAGGATTCAGAAGGTAATTCGGTTCTCCTCAATTAGGTCCAAGTTGAAGCATTCTCATATTGAAATTTGGGTTGAGGCTCATGTAGTGTGGAATTACAATAGTAGCTTGCTTCAATTTAATGAGACAGGACTTGATTTATATTGAATTTTTCAGGACAGAAGAAAATCGTGAATTTTTCCTGTATGTATAATAGTAGTGTCTAGGATGAGCCGCTGTTGTTGGTGCGATTTTGCTCTATCCAGGTTCCAATGCGCGCCGCTGTATCTTCCACAAGCCAATTGTAATGTATACCACGCGATAAGAAAATGGACTGGTGTGCCACAATCTCATTTGGAGCTTCTATAGGTAAGTGTACCCAAAACTCGTCTTCCCCGGATCGTGGGAGTAGGCAAAACCTTTTTCGAGCCTTAGATATATTCACACCATAGTAACTTTGGCTTGGTATGGGATTATCCATTGCAGTGTGGACACAGTCCAAACAATTGCTGGTTTTGTCTTTATTCACCGTCATGGGCTGATTATCGAGATTTGTGCATGTTACTGTGCAAGGAGAAGGTAGATTTCTCCGAGTATTGATGTCTCTTTCTGTGCCATCTGATAACGTTACGCCCGTCGACGAGCTCTTTCCGCTGCATGTTATGTAATAATTGACAAATCTCACCCTTTTGCCTGGTTGATGTGCGTCTTGTGAGCATCTTAAGTGATCACCAATTGCCAACTTAAAGATTTTCTTGTGTCGTCTCAAAAGCTTGGGGTAGTTATTCAAACACTCAGCATGGTCGTAGTATAAATGAACATACTGTAGGACAGATCTAGATATCTGCCCCGAATACTTGAAAAGAAAATGTTTTGTACCATCCCAGCCAGTGCGCCATATGAGGTTGACATCATTTGAAAATGGGGGGTTGAACTTCGGGTCATCGTTCAATGTTTCAAGCTCTTCTTATGTCATGCACTGATCGGTGGCGTTTTTGGCAGCTAGATTTTGGGAAATTGTGCTGATTCCTGTCGAAACGACACGGGGGTGAAGACCAAGGTAGGGAACATCGAAGCTGAGATTGCCAAGAATCCGGTGTCTGAAACCTTGGTCCTTAGACTTCCGCACCGGCCCACAAAGCCCAAAGCCCAACCCGACCCAACCCGTAAATGGGCCGGGTTTTGGGCCCGGTCCTTAGGCCCATCGATGGGCTATGGGCCCGGGGTGAAAGCCCATAGGGCTTTAATGGGGGCCCAATGGGCCCCAAACAATACAAATATGCCAATGCTTGGCAGATACATAAATAATGCAGATTTTCCTAGTATTTTTGAGTATTGAATTTACCGCCTAAGCTCAAAACAGTAGTCGAGTTCTTATACAAATTGAATGAATTCACTAAATTGACTGAATTGACCGACCGATTAATGAGATTGATGAGATTGATGAGATTGATGAGATTGATGAGATTGATGAGATTGATGAGATTGATGAGATTGATGAGATTGATGAGATTGATGAGATTGATGAGATTGATGAGATTGATGAGATTAATGAGATTGATGAGATCGATTGATTAGATATCAAGTGAGGTTAAACTATCTACATACTAATTATTCGGTGGCCTTAGGCTATCGCCCGCGGGTAAGATCCCTCCTACTTCACAGTATATATATATCTACATGTTGATACTATATCAAAGTTGAATGCCCGGATTGGGCTTCGGGCCGAGATCTTCCATGGTAAGCTTACAGACCAGAACATACGTAAAAAACAGGCATTAATCAGCAGGTTTATGAACGCCAAGATCGTAGTTATGTATAGAAATGGGCTTTAATGGGGGCCTCATGGGCCCCCATTAATGGGCTACGGGTTGGGTCGGGTTTCGAAGGTTAGGCCTATAGCCCACTACGGGTTGGGTTATGGGCCTGAGGTCCGGGCCCAACTATGGGCTTTGCGGAAGTCTATTGGTCCTCCTCGCAACGTAGTAACACAGTATCTGCAGCGATAAGGCCTCCAAGACTGTGCCCAAGAAGAATTATATCGGTAGTAGGGCTCTCATGGCAAGATAACCTAGTGAATCCTGGTTACAAACGATGCCATTTTAATCATGACAGCCAACTTGCTTACCACTTGCTAAAATTGTCCCTTGCAATTTTTGTTGGCCCGCGAGTTTTATACCGAGGGTATATTTTGGTATACACGTCATGTGTCTCACTGAGAGATGCTGTTAAGATGTCATGCAGGTGCCTGGGAAATTGGGCGAAGCTCTGCTCGGAGCCTAGAAAGCCGTGGATGTATATGACCAGGAGATTGCGTTTTCTATCTTAATAATTCTTTTATTTATGTTTATGCCTAATGAATTATTACATATGTCTAATTTATTAGCACTAGTATTCTGTTAATCCGGAAGTATTAAAAGTGATATAAATTATTCATATGTTATGTGGTAAGGTTGGAGGGGGTATATAAATATATATATATATATGAGTTTATAGATAATTATAAATACATATTTTAATATGTATTTACATCTAGAGTAAAATAAAAATGTAAAAAAAAAATTATTATAAAAAAAAAATAAAAAATGAGAATTTTAAAAAGTAATCCTTTATTAAGAATATTAAATTCATATTTAATAGATGCACCTACACCAGCTAATATTAGTTATTTATGAAACTTTGGGTCATTATTAGGTTTATGTTTAGTTATCCAAATTGTAACAGGTGTTACATTAGCTATGCACTATACACCTAGTGTAGCAGAAGCATTTAACTTAGTAGAACATATAATGAGAGATGTTAATAATGGTTGATTAGTACGTTATTTACACGCTAATACAGCATCAGCATTCTTCTTTATAATGTATCTACACATAGGTAGAGGTTTATACTATGGATCATATAAAGCACCAAGAACATTAACATGAGCTATAGGTACAGTTATAGTTATTTTAATGATAGCAACAGCATTCTTAGGTTATGTTTTACTATATAGACAAATGAGTTTATGAGGTGCAACAGTTATTACTAACCTTATGAGTGCTATACCTTGAATAGGTCAAGATATTGTTGAATTTATTTGAGGAGGTTTCTCTATTAAGAATGCAACATTAAACAGATTCTTTGCATTACATTTCTTATTACCTTTTATATTAGCTGCATTAGTAGTAATGCACTTAATAGCATATCACGACGTAGTTAGATCAGGTAATCCATTAGGAATATCAGGTAATTATGATAGATTACCTTTTGCTCCATATTTTGTGTTTAAAGATTTAATAACAATATTCTTATTCTTTATAGTATTATCAGTATTTGTTTTCTTTATACCTAATGCATTAGGAGATAGTGAAAATTATGTAATGGCTAATCCAATGCAAACACCACCAGCTATTGTACTAGAATGATATTTATTACCTTTCTATGCAATATTAAGATCTATACCTAATAAATTATTAGGAGTTATAGCTATGTTTGCAGCCATATTAGCTTTAATGGTTATGCCTATAACAGATTTATCTAAATTAAGAGGTGTACAATTCAGACCTTTAAGTAAAATAGCTTTCTTTGTTTTTGTAGCAAATTTCTTAGTATTAATGCAATTAGGAGCAAAACACGTTGAAACACCATTTATAGAATTTGGTCAAATTTCAACTGTTTTATATTTTGGACATTTCTTTGTAATAGTTCCTGTATTAAGTATAATAGAAAATAGTTTAGTTGAAATAGCAACTAAGAAATAATTAATATAAAATATATTAATTATAAATTAACTATTATAAATATTAATATTAATAAATATTTATATAATTTAAAGGAGTTCGAGTAGAAGGTTCTGCGTTTCGATTGCAAATCGAAATAAAGGGATTCGAGTTCCCCGAACTCCTAAATATTATAATTAATATGCTTAATGTATATATATTACATTTAAGTATAGTATATATACTTACTATTCTTAGTGTACAATATAGATGAAATTGCATATTTCTATATAAATTATAAGTGTAAAAATATATAATTTTAATTTAACTAATATAAAAAGTTATATTATACTAAAAATATAAAATATATATTTATTATAAAAAGTATTACATAGGTATATTTATTATATGTTAGTATATTTTAATATAATAATGTAATTATATATAATAACAAATATATAATAATTATAAAAACTGCAAGTTAAATTTAAATGAAATATTCTATATATAGTAATAAAAATAAAAAATTAAAAATGTTAAGTATAATTTCAATTCTGGAAGGATTATTATTAATAGTATCTGCTTTATTATCAGTTGCTTTTGTAACTATAGCTGAAAGAAAAACTATGGCTAGTATGCAAAGAAGATTAGGACCTAATGCTGTAGGTTATTATGGTTTATTACAAGCATTTGCTGATGCTTTAAAATTATTATTAAAAGAATATGTTGCACCAACTCAAGCAAATATTATTTTATTTTTCCTTGGACCAATGATAACTTTAATCTTTGCTTTATTAGGTTATTTAGTAGTTCCTTATGGTTCAGGTATATTTGTATCAGATTATAGTTTAGGTATGCTTTATATGTTAGCAGTATCTTCTTTAGCTACGTATGGTATATTATTAGCAGGTTGATCAGCTAATTCTAAATATGCGTTTTTAGGTTTATTAAGAAGTATAGCCCAATTAATTAGTTATGAGCTAATATTAAGTTCTGTAATTTTACTAGTTATATTATTAATAGGTAATTTAAATATGATTACTATAGTAGAATCATAAAGAATAGTGGATTTCTTATTACCATTATTTCCTTTATTTATAATATTCTTTATAGGTTCTATAGCAGAAACTAATAGAGCTCCTTTTGATTTAGCTGAAGCAGAGTCAGAACTTGTTAGTGGGTTTATGACAGAGCATTCTGCTAGTATTTTTGTATTCTTTTTCTTAGCTGAGTACGCAAGTATTGTATTAATTTGTATTTTAAATAGTATATTCTTCTTAGGAGGATATCTATGTATTATACCTATAAATCTAATAATAGATGTTTTAAATACTATATTAGGTGTAGATAGTTCTATCCTAGAAGAAATATTTGTTAATATCTCATCTTCTCCTTTAAATTTAGCAGTAAAAACTACTTTCTTAGTGTTTGTGTTCATTTAAGTTAGAGCTTCTTTCCCTAGAATACGTTTTGATCAATTAATGTCAGTTTGTTGAACTGTGTTATTACCTTTAATAATAGCATATGTAGTATTATTACCTTGTGTAGTATATGGTTTAGACGCTTTACCTACACAAATATTATTATAAAATAAAAAGTAAAAAAAAATAAGTACTATATAATAGTATAAAAAAACTTTATGTCGTTTTTAAAGTGTATAAAAATATGTAAAACATATTAAAAAAGAGTAAGTAAAAAAAAACAAAATATATACAATGTCTTTATTATTATTATTAGTACCTTTATAGGTATAAGTTTTGTAACAATAGAAGCAAATTATGGTTTATCTTTAGTTAATAATATTAAAATAAAATCTATAGCCTTAATTACATCAATAATAAATTTAGTTATTTCATTAATAATGTTTATATTATTTGATTTTAGTAGTAAACAATTTCAATTTATTGAAGAACACTATCAAATAAGTTATTTTAATATTTATTTAGGTGTAGATGGTTTATCTATATACTTTATATTATTAATAACAATAATAATGCCTATAGCAATATTATCTAATTGAAATTCAATACAATCAAAAAATGTGTTATCATTTGTGGTAATAATGTTATTATTAGAAACATTATTATTAGCTGTATTTTTAGTGTTAGATATCTTATTATTCTATATCTTTTTTGAAAGTATATTGCCACCTTTATTTTTATTAATAGGGGATTGATAAATTCACCCCCCCTTTGGCTAACGTATTCGGTAAGCGAGTGGCCATTGTAAGTGTGACGGCTTACTAAGCATAAGTCCATATCTTAGCTAGCCTTACATAGGAATAAGATCATCTTTACCATAATCAGTCAATTCTATAACAAACTGGTAGCATGTCTAGTTAAGCCTAGAGGTCCTTCTAGGTGGACTCGCTTAATAAGTTATTGAATTTTGAGATCCCCAAGCCCCTAGGTCACTAGGGAAGGGGACGGTTTAGATCCTCTTTAGTTCATCCTTACTTTAGACTTAGATCCACGTCAAACTATTATCGGATTATCCTTATTTCCGTCTTCCGTTACCCTCCGCACCCTCCCTTTTATATTAGACGTAGCATTCCTTTATTAAGGACTGCTTCGTTAGGCATTTCTTAATTAGGCATTTCGGGGATTACCTAATCACGTGATAACTACCCCGCTCTATTTCTAAGCTAAAGCTTCCCCACTTTTATCCCTCTTCGACACCCCTATCTATCTTCCACTTTATCTTTCTTTAAGACCCTAACACTAGGGAGTAATACTAGTTTAGTCGAGTTAACGTTTTACCTTAGGCCTTATTAGGTCGTGTTCACGCCTCCGAATCCCTCTAGTTACTAATCCCTAACGTCTAATAACACTTATAGATCGGTAGCTTTAAAGCTATATCCTCCTTAGATACTAGCTACTCACGTATTTTTATAACGCCGAGAACCTATATCACGACCTCTAGATAGATAAGGTTATAGACTAGATTCTTTTTATTATAGATAACTTCGAGGCCCCTCGTCTACCTAAGGAGAACCCCTATCTAGCGGACTAGCTACTATAGAAGGATCTCGTGAAAGTTATACGAGAATTCTAGAAGCTCTTTATAAAGATTCCCCTCGTATAATAGTAGTAAGAGGGAGAGCCACGTTAGATATAGGTCCCTTAACCTAAGGAGTCTTATTAGGCCTAGAAATAACCTTAAAAAGAGTTATAGTAAACACGATAGCCCTAACCACGACACTAATAACGTTAGCCGCTACTATAGGCTAGTCTAGTGACCCCTATACTAATCTTCTAGTAGTCTCTAGATCCGCTCGAAGGTCTAAGTGACCTTACTATAGAGTAGCCGCTAGCTAACTCGGAACCGACTTTTCCACACCTTAGTACTCTAAGCCTAATATAGAATATATAGTAAGATACCTAGGGGTTATTATCGAACGTCACCCTATCTAGGGACGAACTATATGAGATTATCTATAAAGTAATAATAAGTCACTATTCCTATAAGGCTTAAGACGTATAGGTAATAGTTAATAAGGTTATTATAACTCGTCGTGATAAGTTCCGCGGACTAGCTAGCCGAGACGGCTATAATACTCCCTAGAGTATAGTATACTAGAAATTAGATAACGTGGGATACTTTATACTAGACCCTACGTTAGAAGTATATATTCGTACTACTAAGGGAATAACTTATTACCTAAACGTCTACGCCTTTATTAACTAACTTAAAGCCTTAGTACCACTTAAGTCGGAGGAAGTCGTCTATATAAACCTACCCTCTTATTTATATAAAGCTACGTCACGTTAGTATAGTGCTAAGCTATCTAACGAGGAACGATAAGACCTAAGTGTACGCTCCTTATAACTTAGGTGATATATCACACTCGAGAAGAGATTTAAACCACGTGCTATAGAAGTAATTATAAAAGTAATATCCCTAGTATCTATATACTCCTAGCGTAACGTGCGCGTAGGACGTAGTGTCATAGAATAGGCCTAAAATATATTATAGGACGCCCGAGTAGCTAAAATTATAGGTACTATAATAGTTCTCTATCTAATTTAGACGCGTATTAAACCCGCGCTTTAGCGAGATATCTATAAACTAACACTAGCTACTACTATCTCGTAGTTTATAGCTAACCTCGATTAGCGGTATAGCTAATAGTATGAGATATCTAACCGCGTCCGGCTATAATAGCGTCTAATATAGCTAATATAACCCTAGTTCTAGCCCTTCTATTACTAAGGTTAGCGTGGACCCTAGTACGGTGGCGCCTATTATAATCGCGGCGACGCTAGTTATAGACCCTAGTTACTATTCCGCCTATATAATATAGGAACTAACGCGCCCTAGCTTACGTGGAACTAGAATTATAATATATAATAGTAATAGTAGACCTAAAGAAATATATACTAGCGACTATTAAACCTCCTATAGGCTTAAAACTAGCGTGCGTTATACGTACCTCCTTAGTAGTACGTGCCGCCCTAGTAGGTTAATCCCGACTAATAATAGGCGTAGCGTAACTAGCCACGTATAAATTAGGCGGGCTAGCTTCTACTCTTAGATAAACCCTAGAACTAGGTAGGATACTCGAATACTAGATATACGGCACGGTAACCGCGCCGGCTAGTCGCCGCCTACTAGGTAGACTAGTAGACTAAGGAAGCCCCTACTAGTATTCTAACTAAGGCTAACCTAGCTAACGTTACGTTTTACGACGGTTAGTATATTTATAACCTATAGGTAGACGTATATTATACTAAGGATAGCTATATAAGCTATATAGAATACCCTATTAAGGAGGATCCTTAAGCCTATTAGTAGGAGCTACCTTTCTAGGACTAGCCCTTTCGGAATAATAACGAGGAATAACCGTGCTACTTAGTGATAGTAGATATAATACCTATAGCCACCTATTTATATTGTTCGTCGTTATTTATATCAAATAATACGCTACACGCTCACCTAAAAGACTACGTCTCGCGGTATATAGTAGCCGCGATTAACGAGTCTATAGTGGTATATTACGTATCTCTATAAAACGAAATAGATACGGATACCGTACCTCTAGAGTTACCTATTATTAAATCCGATCGTATACGGACCGCCTAACTAGGTATAGTATATAAAATATAGCGTTATATATCGATAGTCGTCGGCCTTATAGACTAGCGTAAGCTACTAGTTATATACCTTAACACTAGGTATATTATAACTATTATTAACGCGGATCTCGCTAAGTCGCTAGGTCTACTACTATAAAAATGCACGCTAGTGCCTATCGCCGGAATCGGCTCTCGGCATTTATTATCTATATTTATCTCTTTCGATATCTTCTTCTAAGGCGCGGATAACGTAGTATATATCCGTATAGAAGTGTATCTAGTAGAAAATCTAAAGGTAAAGCTTCTTATCGGTATAGATATAATAGGGCACGAGGGCTTCCGCCTAGACTTTAATATAAAAATAGTTAAGATTCCGTTATATATAGGTATAGAAGTCCTAATTTCTATATATACTAAACCCTATCACGCTACCTAACGCGCGGTATATATAGCGGGACACGTAATAGTACCGCCACGTACTATTATACGTATACTAGCCCGAGTTTAGAATACGCTCCCCGATAATAGAGACTACGTATTTAAAGGACGTTATACTTAAATAGCTTTCTATTCTTATCTCGTTAATATAAACTTTACCTAGGTATAAGCTATTAATAATATTTATAACCTAGTCACTATTTACCGACGGGACCGTATTAGAACACTCTATAAGGCTAATATACCTATAGCCTATATAGTTAAGCTAGAAGTAGCGGAACTCGGCCGTTCTACTACTAAAATAGATAAAGATCCTAATATCAACCCCCCTAATAAGGGCCTACGTTATACCTAGGACGATAGTATTTAGTTAGCTAATAGTATTACACTATAGGCCGGTCTATAACCTACCGAAGTATAGTAGTTAGCTAACCTTCTAATATTATACGACGTTTAGGGCGAGTATCCTACTATCGTTAATATCCCTAAGGATAGATAGATAACTATCCCCCTAGTACTAGGATAGGAATCCTAACTCCTAAAATCTAAGATCTACCCGGTCGGCCTAAAGGATCGTACGGTTATCGATAAAACGTTCTAGCCACTATATAACTAAGGGAAAATAAGCTACACGATAGGATATACTACTATAGGATTCCCTATCTTCGTCGTCTAGCGAATAACCTAATAACTAGGGCGAAAGCCGGAATAGAAAGGTCGAGCGGTCGTTAATCTTTATCCACTAAATAAAGTCGTTATATATAACGTCTATCCTATCCCCACTATAGATAATATTATAATCCTAACCTAAGGTAAGCGGTATATTATAGTATTAGATGTAGTAAAATTCTTTTATTAATAGCGCGTCCGACGCGACCACCGTAATCGAATTTACGTCGTCTTATATAGGGGTTAAGAGATATTTTATATTACGATTATAGGTTTTTATAATAGTGTGCCCTATATTTAATATTAAATAGATCTACTTTTAAAAGTATTTATTACGTTCTACCGCGCTTATCTTAATAATATCGTTATAGCGTTAGATACCTTTAAACTTTATATATAGTATCTAACGCTAGTCCTAGACGTTCTAGAATAGCATTTAGTGTCCCTAGAGCCTAGGAAAGCGT
>CAKMRK010001267.1:0-14875 GCA_928213465.1 Penicillium sclerotigenum | reverse complement strand
TGAAGATAGACGTCGGGAGTATAGAAGAATTTAAAGCATTTTTAGACTTGAGCTTCTTGTTTAGATGGATGCTTGGTCCCCCCTGAAACCAATGAAGTGGTCAGTTGACTACAGATATGAATCAAGACCAGTCTAAAGAAATATAATATTCTTTAAGCCGGAGTAAAAAATAGAACAAAAGAAAAGTCATCCCTCCGGAAAACATAAACAAGACTAAGATTGACATGACATGACTCGTGGGGTTCCAAACATCCAACGGGGGCAGTAAAAATCTAACCCTACAATTGGCTAGGGAAAAAGAAATGCATGAGGAAAAGACAGCGAAATTTCCCCTCTATTAACTGAAAGATTTTTGTGTTCTGTGAACTTTTCCATTCATAAAAAAAAGGACACATCTATTCGGCGGTGGCCTCAATCTCACGAGGCTGCGCGGCTTGAATGCGTCGTCGGTCACCGCTAACGTTGCGGTTGGGGTTGGCTTCTTGATCAACTGCAGCCTGGATGCCCTCGCGGGCGAAACGCTCACGCTCGGAGCGGATCACGTTGAGAACGCTTTCAAGGGAACGGCGCCAGACCATCAGACGGCCCTGGACCTCGGACCACTGCTTCTCGCCGAAGACGCGGTAGGTGGCGCGGTGAACAAGGAACTCGGACTTCAGCTGGGACAGTCTGCCCTCAACGAGGCCGGCACGAATGGTGTCGATGACCCACTTCTCAACATCGGAGGCGGGGACGCGCAAGGCAGAGGCGATAGTGGCGTAGGGGAGCGAGCGCGAAGGGGTGGAGGATGCCAGCGAGGTGAGAGTGAGGAGACGCATCTTGGTCTGCAGGGCATCGGCGGACTCGGCGAGCACACCGCCAGAGATGGAAGCGAGCGGGTTGGCAGCCACGAAGGTCTCGTAGGCGTCGAGGGTGTCCGAGGTGAAGATCTCAAGCAGCTCGAAGAGGGTGCTGTCGCTGGAGCGCAGGGCCTGCACGGCGTCTGATGCGGTCAAGGGGGTGAAGTCGAAGACGGTGGAGCGACGCAGAGCGGTAGCGAGTGCACGCACAGCCAACTCACGGCTATCGGGCTTGCTGACGTCGGCAGTGTCGATGGTCTCGAGCGCTTGCACAATGTGAGTCTGGGCCAAATCCTCATCACCGGCAGCAGTGGCAGCTTCGGCAATGGCGACGTGCAACTTCCGGGTGTCATCGCTGTCCAACTCCCATGCGGAGAGCCATGTGGGCAGCTGCGAAGAGAGCTGGGGCTTGAGAGCTTCGAAGGCAATTCCAGATCCAGACTGGCGGATCACGGCCACAATAGCGAGGAGAACGTGGTACCGGCTGGAATCGTTGGAAGACAGAGTGTTGAAAATGGTGGTGAGAATAGAAATGGCGAGCGTAGGGCCGAACTGAGGCGAGGTGGTGATGGGCTTAGCGAGATAGGTGCAGATGCGAGGAAGGAACACGTCGGCATCGGAAGACTGGTGAACAAGGTGGACCAGGAGGTTGTAGGCGGAGGTGATCTCTACATTTTTATAAATCTCCATGTCAGTTTTTATCCATCGAAGATCCAAGTGTAGCCAGATCCCGACTATCTGCAGATCATTCTTCGACACTTTTCGCCCACTTACCCTTCTCGGGAGCACTGTTCAACGCGGTGGCGGAGGACACAAGCTTCTTCAGGACTTCATCGCGCTGCTTAAGGTCGGCCTCGCCTTCAGACTGTTCCTGCTGGCGGAGAGGTTCGAGGAGCGGGGCGATCTCGGACTGGAGGCTACCCTCTTTGCGGAGGGCATCGATGTACTGGGCAAACTCGTCGGCAAGCTCGGAGAAGGAACCCTCAATGAGGAGGGTATTGGTAGGGGCGGGCATGATGTTGGATGTGGGAAAAGGAGAGGAAGAGTGAACGTGAAGTTCTTGATGGGTGGAGTCTATCGATAAGTTGAGAAATTTCAGTGTGTGCCAAAAAAGTCTTGGCGAGAGGAACACCACAGTTGAAACATCTCGACTGATCGTCTTTTACTCTTCTTAAACATCATTTCGGATCTTTAATGTTGGTGAAATATTTAATAATTACACTACGATCTTCACTACGCTGATCTTTTCTGTGCGATGGGTCAGAAATAATTGGTGATATTACTTTTAATCGAATAGTTGCGCAAAATTGTCACCTGCGCAGAGAAATAAGGAACTCCAACCCAAAGCGAAACAAGAAAGGACAGGCGCCACGTTCATAGACATGTGGACAGTCATAATGAGTCAAGAATATTCAGAGGGGAATCGAATGTCTCGAGAAAAAAAGCAAATGCCATCGCGATGAGTTAAGGGAATACAACAAAGAGGACGCTATGCGACCCAACCATCGAGGGGTGATCAACTGCTCAAAGACCGAAGAATATTGTGCCTTTACAGGACCATGCGCGCAGCAACGAACATGAGACCAGCCATCAGACCAGTGGAGTACTGAGTCAGGTCACCGAGAGCGACAGCGGCGTTGGTGGTAGTGCTGGCAGGAGCCACGGAGGAAGTTGCCGAGCTGGAAGACTCGGTCGTAGTGGCCAAGGCCAGAGTGGTCGAAGAAATGGTAGAAGAAATGGTCGAAGAAGAGGCGGTGGTGGTCAACGCACTGGCGTTCTTGGAGCCACAGTCGGCGGCCTTCTTGCAGGCGCGCTGTCCCTCAGCATCGTTGGGGTGCGAGGCGACGCACTGGATATAAGTGGCCTGGCAGACGAAGAAAGGAACAGTCTGCGCGTAGGGGGTCATGTCGGGGACGGAACCATCGCTGCAGATACAGCTGAACTTCAGGGTGCTCTGTTGAAAGCGTTAATCTCCTGGTCATCCAGACACGATACATAGCAACGTACCGGGTCACATGAGTTGAGCTTGGTGCCTTGCTGGCAAACTTCGGGACAGGTGTTGCGCTGTGCGGAGCAGTAGGAGCCTACTTCATTAGCATTCTGTTATTTGTAAGGACAGTCAGGATACACACTCAGCTCGGCACTGTCCACCAAAGCGATATTGAAGCCGGCGGGAAAGGTGTAAGTGTCAGTGGTATTGCTAGCCATGACGGAAGTAGCCAAAGCCGAAAGGAAAATGATTGAGGAACGCATGATGAATAAGATTAGAGATGCTGGTGTGTACTGTGTACGAGAAGAGAAGAGGAGAGGAGAGAAGTTGAGGAGGGAGAGATAAGAAAAACAAAGGGTACTTTGTCTCCAAGGGCCCCAAGGTATTCCAAGGTTTATTTTGGTTCGGTTTCAAAACTGGAAAGAACTTCCCTGCACCATATTATTATTATTTTTGCTAGGGTAACCCCTAATTGGCATACCAGGTGGAGAGTTATATCAGCTAATTATTGCTGCACAGGCCCTGTTTTACTTGTTTTACCTATTTTTGATCATATTGATGATACGCCTGACCTAAAAGAATCGGCGAGAGGTTAGTCACTCAAATTGGAGGGTCCTTGGCTGCGTGCAACTAAGCCCAGTCAGGCCAAGTTGCCCCTGCCGCTACAATCCGTACGAATCAGAAGCGTCTGTATGGAGATGGTTAAGGGGGGAACTATAGGTACATAGTGTGCTATAGTGATATAGGACCCTTTAATAACTCCCCTATGGGTTGTCTGTGTACCATCGCATTCCTGCCCAAATTCCCAGATTCCCCTCATGTCCCTTACGGTCAACTACCGGTTACATGCCGGGGGTAAGACAATGCATTGTCCATGCTTGAGGGGTGCATAATTGGTTCTTCAGTTGAACGGGAATATCTACTCTGTACTCCGTACTCCGTACAAGGCTTTTTTAATGTTCGGCAAATCAATTTTCCAAGATTTGCAAATTGGACCGTGCGACATGATTTCCAAGGTTAACCCCAATACATCCACGTGACTGTTCATCTTGCCCTGATCCGTCATAGCCGGAGCCGAGGTTAAATGATACAGGTACGCCCTACGCCCTACGCCCAAATAGACTAAAACTACAACATCTTGCCAGCTCCTCTATCTACCTGCTGCTTATTACAATTGATCAGAATATAAGCAAGACCACAACACCAGCAAAAAAAAGAAAAAGAAAAAAAAACATGGCCGACCCAGCCCCCGCCATTGCGCATTTCCGCACCCACTCATGGGCGAAGAACCTTATCTCCTCAGCCGACTATACCCCAATCCAAACCGACTCACGGCGCCTAAAGCCTACAACCGGAGAAGACGGCTACTTTGCACAAACACTTAATACACCCTCTACAATCCCTCACTGCCTAACCCTGCAACGGCGCAACCTCACACCTTCGCCTGCTGAAGTCCCCACCTGGCTCCCCGCAACAAAACAAGATACCGCATCCGCCACAAAGCCTACCCCGGGCCCGAACCCTGCAGACATTATTATGATCTTCGATCTTAGCAGCCCCGGTCTGTCTGGCCACCCGTACACTGTACACGGCGGCCTTGTCGCGACGCTAATTGACGAGGCTATGTCTCTCGCTGTTGCGGCGCATACCAATGCGCCCACTGTACTCAGTACGGCTGAGGATAGCCCGCGCGGGAAGATCTTTACCGCACAATTGGATGTCAGGTATAAGAAACGGGTGGTAACGCCTGCTTTGCTAGTTGTCAAGGCGCGAGTTATTGGGAGGGTCGGGAAGAAATTCTGGGTGCGGGCGCAGGCGTTGCAGGAGGATGAGGAGAGTGCTGGGGGACATTTGGAGTGGGCTAAGAGGAAGGTTGTCAAGGCCGATGCTATGGCATTTTGGATTGAGACGTCTGACTCAAAGTTGTGAGCGTCATCCTTGTCTACCGTTCGGGCTCAAAGCTTGAAGTATATAGACTAGGGGACTGATTTCGCTCACATACATGTGGACATTGTGATCCCGTATATAGAACACCCGATTTTGTACATACAGCATTAACCATCTAGGTCATATCTAGAGCAGAACCTAAGCCTGGATTAAACATACATAATCTACTCTTTAAAAGTATATACATCTATGAGACAACCATCTACAACTTGTCCATCTTCCTAGTCCCAACATTCCGACTAGCACTAACAACCAACCCAACCTGCGTACTCAACGCAATAACCTCCCCATTCTCATCAAGAACCGTAACTTCCAAATCCCTCCGCCCATCCCTAACAACCTTCGTCTGAATCCGACTATAAAGCCACTCCACCCCCTCAGCAGGAAGGTGCTTCTTCATATCCACATTGAGCGTAACAGTGGGATACCAGAACTTCGCCTTCTGTTCCGCAAGCAAAGTCCCACTCTCCTTCGCCGCAGGACTAGCAGACACAGTAGTAAACCCATCCAACGCCATGGGAAACATATCAATAAGATACGCCACCGCAGCATCCGTCCAGCGACCATTAACATCACCGCCAGGCCGGAACCTAGCCCACTGATCGATCCCCATATTTCCAGAGCCAGAGCGCTTCTGCTGCGTCGCACCAGGACGAGGACCAAATAGCTCGATGTGCGCCGCAGCTTTACGGAACGACGCAAAAGGCGTCCCGAGCTTCGTCCAAGCCCCGTCCGTGCCTGTCCGGCCCAGCGCCGCCAGATCAACGGACCCGTCTGCGCGCGAACCCGCCACAGGAGCAGGGTGAGGCTTCCACCCTGTGTTCGCGCTAATGCCGACCTCGGCATCCGGCGGGCTGACGGTGACATAGCCAGCGACCATGAGGTCCAACTGGCCGGGTTTCTTTTCAGAGGGCTGTAGGAGCCTGATGTGGATTGTGCTTGTGCGCGCCCCGATCTTGACGTCTTCCACTTCGAAGGTTACGGGGCCTGAGGCTGTGCGTCGCAGGAAAGAGAGTTGGATTGAGATTGGGGACGCGGCGCTTTTGTATTGCTTTGAGTGGGCGTGCGCGAAGTGCGTTAGGGTTAGTTGGTAGATTACGGCTGTTGTGTAGCCTCCATGAGGGACTTAGGTGGTTTTAGCTTTTGGTCGATGGGAGGTGAGCTTACGTGGGGTACTATACCGGTTCCAATGCACCATTCTGGTCGGAGGAAGGCACTGTACTTGTCGGGGCCTTGTGGAGTGACCTTGATGGCCTCCTGGAAGGAAGGGTTGATGGTAGACATGACTGTGATCAGTATAGGGTTTAGATGGGAGGGTCTAAAGGTCTACACAAGATTATTTATATGATGTAGAATCATTTCCCTACACGTTACCACATCGGGGAACCTCGGCTTCTTCTCCAAACAGCTGAGAAGCTGAGTCAGCTCATTAGCCCCCCAAAACTGGGCATGTGAGGTGTTCTATGGTTGCAAGGACATTCGGAGGCAGAAATATAGAAAATACAAATAAGGTGATTTGTGCAAGCAAGAAGAGATCGAAGTGAGGTCCTGATATTATAGATGAGGCCCTGCGATAGGTCCGATCGGGAAACAATCAGATGTCTATGGATTTTGTTACGCGACATTACTTGGTGGATGTTGGCAGCTCGCGTAAAGGAGCCTGGGCTATTCAAATATCCATTCAAATATCTAGAATGAGGAAACGAGGTAGCTTCCACTATTAGCGTATTCGTGAGTACTATCTACATATAAAACATTGAACCCCGTTCTACAGCGAATCTGGGGGCAGAAGATGAATCATCGTATCACAGGTATTACACTTCAATGCAGCATTTCAGGCTATCAATTTAGATCACTAATGACAGAATAGAACGATCGTATGGCTATGTTGACCCCAACTTTCCAAACCCGGGCGGCGAAAGGGATACCCCCGTCATCATTTATGGCTACACACCTTCCATCGCTCTAGCTGCCTTCGCAGCCGCGTGGTTTTTTCTTCACTTCGTCTATCACACGGCACAAACCATCAAGAACCGCAGCTGGTGGTGGATGACATTTTCCGCTGGTCTGATTTTCGAGGTAATAGGGTACATTGCACGATCCCTCTCTGCCAAAAGAGATCCTTATCACCTCATATACTTCATCCTCAACTACTTTTTCATCGTTGTGGCGCCTGTATTGCTTGCCGCTGGTATCTACACCATTCTATCGGCATTGATTCCCCGAATAGGGACGAAGTATTCATTCCTACCCCCGAAGGTCATCCTAGCCTTCTTCATTACTTCGGATGTCATCTCAACCATCGTCCAAGTCGCTGGTGCGTGTCTCATTGGCGTTACAGAGTCCCGCCGAGAAGATCCCACCACCGCGAACAATATCCTCTTGGGTGGCCTCGCGTACCAGGTCTTTGTCATGACTATCTTCGTCATCGTCGCGACAATTTTCCAGCTCCGAGCTCGACATGCTATCAGAGTCAACGGGCTTGGGCTCTTCTGTTTGGCTTTTTCCATTTCAACCCTCATGGTTTATTTGAGAACTATCTTCCGTCTTGCAGAAACTGACCAAGGTCTTATGGGGGAGCTGCAAACTAATGAGGTCTATTTCGCATGCCTTGAATTTGCCCCTATTGCGCTAGTGGCTCTTCTCTTTGCTGTCTGGTATCCTGGCCACTGTGTAGGCGTAGTGACGCGGGTTAATGATAAACCATAGCTTTTGATGCGGGAGAAAATGTAATATGTTTTTTTTTTCGTCTGAATGAGTTGCATATGCTTAGTCGTACTTGTCACAAATGCCAAAATAGGAAAGCCCTATCTATCTATATTGCCTATTTAGCCAGAACGACTCCTTCCTAGAGGAAATCAATGCAAGACAGAAACTTTTACTAGAACGCTTCCAACTTCATCCATATCCTCTTCCTCTTATCTCCTTTCTTTATATCATCACAATATGTTCTCTACCTAAGAACCTACAGCACTCAGCCAGGGATACATCCTAGCCACTTGGCCCCTCATTCCATTTGGTAGCGACCACAACTGCATCTCAAGAACCTGTGCATATGTCCGTTTTCGATCCAAAAATTTGGACAGCAATAAGACCAACCCAGCCCACTGGGGACACCCTCCAAGTATCCCAGAAGCCTAAGATTTTGACGATGCCGTGGACAACTACATACTACGTACGTATGTAATGCACTGCGTGATGGTGGCGGAAAGCAGGAAAAGCAATTTGCATTCTTATACGACTTCCAACTATCATACGACGTCTACGCCCAAAATTCAACACAAATACTCTTCTCTATCTCCTCTTTTTCAATGGGCACGCATCTGCCCACTTATGGATGGCCATTTTACGGCAAATCGAGGTCTCTGCCCTGGCTGCCCCAAGCTGGCAATGGACAATATCACCCGACCCATGGTCAAACCTACCTCCCAAGATGAACGAAAATTCTGCCTTGTGGTCGACCAATGAGAAAGGGAGCCATCAACGAGTTGGAGGATTCTCAGTGTGCGCTCACCTGGCTTATTTTCCTTTATTGGAGTCGTGGTTATTGGGCGGGAATGGTAGCTTCGGTCTACAACAGCAAAAATCAACAGGAGCAAGTGAAAAGCATTCAAAATGCCCGTTTCTCAGTTTGTACTCATCTCACAGGCCCTAGTTGGCTTTCCGGCATCGTTGATGGGAGTTCGATGTCATTATTTTATGATTCAGTGAGCCTAGATGGAGTTGAGTCCTGCTTGTCAACCAACTGAGGGAAGAATCATATCTGGTTCGGTTGACATCCTTAGATTCATGACATTCGACTTCTAAGAAACTACATATTGAAGATATCTGTCCAGAGCTTCTCTTATAGCACCGTAGGCCATTAATTCCCGTAGCATGGAAATTGACTTGGGTGCATCACATGCCGTCTCGAACCATGACTGGGAGAATAAGGGAGACGGCCTTGATCGTCCTTTCGAAGTCGGCTTTCTCTCAAATACCGCCAACTCCAACCCTTGCACCCATTATGATAAGCAGCACGAGGTCTGCAAACCGGCGAGTCGGAGAGTTCAGTGCGGTTGTGGATGAGTTGAAAGGATGGAGTCCAGACCCCATGCAGGACTACCGGAATGACTGGGATTTAGTTGCTCATAAGGAACAGGAACCACCAGGAAACTTTCCTGTTGTTCTAGTGGTATTTCCCCCCTTCTTTTCTAAACTTTAACCCGAAATTATTAGGAGATGCTAATGCAAATATGTCTTTCTGTAGAGCCTCCATGTATGTACCATTTCAACTTGATCAAAAATGTGCTGCAATAGATGTATGCCAGCGCCAAATCATAGTTGCTAAAGAAGATAAAAAAAAAACTCCGGTCCTTTTGGCTATCTTCGTGGATTCGTCTTCGCATGTTCATATCCGAGAAATCTGTGAAGTAAATCAAATTGCTCACTAGATCATTCTCGCAATGGCGGTTTTGTTTGGCCATGCTGTGCTGCCAATTGTTGCAGACAAGAAAGAACGCCTGTAGAAAAATTAGTCCACCGAAATACCATAGAATATCATCCCAAACCTACCAGTAACTCCCTGTGTCAGCGTGGCCTTGGCCTCCGTGCTACGCGATCCCAATGTAACAGTCATAGCATAGTCAACGGCCTTTGCGCTGTGCAGCTTATTAGCCCACCGGAAGACCGGCTCATCCTCACGGTTATCACCGATAACCAACAAGAAATCAGGTCTAATAACATCCTCGTTTTTGTCGGAATTTGTCATGAACCATTTCCAGACCAGTTCAGCCGCAGATGCCTTGTTGGTGTGGGTGGTTTCCACAATCAAAGCACCCTCAACGGGAATAGCATGCACGTCTAAGTTAGCACACGCATCATTGATATTGCCTGCGCATTCAGCAGCAGATCGAGCGGCTGCCTGGCGGTCTTCGGTTGATCCGTGGTGGAAGACGAACGAGCAATGACGCTCCTCGATCCAGCTACCCTCGACTCGAGCGTGGAAGTATTCTAAAATATTAGACACGGATGCCTTCCACGCTTTGACATGCAGCTTGTCTGCAAGATGGGTCCAGGAATCGGCGTTGGGCTCGCGCATGAAACACCCATTCTCGGCAATCAGTCCCAGATTGTTGACTTGACGGAACAGCCGCTCCATTTCCTCTGGCATGCGCGAACTCATTACGTAGACAACGTTGGCGGGGTCTTCGGTCAATTCGTTTAGGGTTGTGATTGCGCGCTGCGGCGTCGTCAGAATAATGCTGCGCGGGGATCCCCAAGAGGCTAGCGTGTCTTCGTAATCGATGATCATGAGCCGTTGCTTGGATTGGCGATACCGCTCAGTAAGCCGGGAGACGGACAGTCGGGGCACTGCCATGATTTCTCGTGAGGATTGCTCGTTCCAGACTCGGGTGAGTGTTTCATTGAATGATTTCACCCAGTTGGCGGTCGAGTTCTTCAGCACTGCGCGGTGGAGTTCCTCCCAAACCTTCTTCCGTTCATTTTCATCGCGAGTCAGTGCTGTGTAAATTGCCTCGGAACACTGGCGGTAATCCCAAGGGTTGACCAAAAGAGCATGGTTTCCAAAAACAGATGCGCTGCCCGTGAATTCGCTAAGAATTAATGAGCCGTACGCCTTGTCGCCGCATCGGCCATCCTGGCAGTAGACAAACTCATGGCTAGTCAGATTCATTCCTTCGCGTAGGCTGGTGATCATCAGGGCGTCTGCCACAGTGATGAGAGCAAGGTATTGAGGGAAGGCTAAGTCTTGTTTGAGGAATACCAAAGGCTGATGAGCGAGGGTGGAGTGAGTGGAGTTGATCCGCATGGCAATATCGGAGATAGTGGCTTCCAATTCTGGTTGTTCTGTGGTGCTGGTTGCGACTTGAATCAACACAACTTTATCAGCCCATTCTGGGTAGGTGTTGAGGAAAAGCTCATAACTAAGAAGTTTTTGGCGAATACCGCGAACGGAATCAATTTTATCGCGTGAGACAATGAGACGCTTTCCCTGATAGCGCTCCGAGATTGTACCGACCCATCGCTCCACATCCGTTGCCTTGCGGCGCTTGTCCCAAGAAGTTGGGTCAATGCCGATAGGGAATGTGCCGACGTTGACAAAACGGTCTTCCAACTGGATTCCTTCGGGTGTTGCTTCCACACACAAGATTCGACTGCATGTCTGCAGGAAGTGACGGCAATATTCATCCGTTTGGAAACCAATAAGGTTGGCACCAAGAATGCCCTGGAGGAGCTCCTTACGTGGTGCCAAGCATTTGAAGACCTCCGACGAGGGGAAAGCAATGTGCAAGAAAAACCCAATTTGTGCATCTGGCACCAACTTGCGAAGCATAGCTGGAACCAGTAACAGATGATAATCCTGGACCCAAATTGAATCACCTCGCTTCCAATGCTTAGCAATGCGCTCTGCAAAAGCCTGGTTCAATTTGACGTAGTAGACCCACGAATGATCCTCGTAAGCTTTGCTCTTCGGGTTATCTGGAATCTGATAATGAAATACTGGCCAAAGAATGGTCTTGCAAAAATGCGTGTAGTGTCCATCGAAGTCGCCGTCATTTACAAACACCGTCAAAGACCCATACTCATCTTCCAATTTCTCCGCAATCTCCCGCCGGGTGTGATTTGCCAAGGCGTCAGTGGGCATACCCAAGGTGCCCACCCACATCATGTTGTCCAAGCCCCCGGCATCTGTTGCGGATCGCACTGCATTGCGCAGGCCCCCATTGCCCTGCTCCGCAGTCTCAATGGTCCATTCGGCTTTCGAAAATGATAATTTTCGGCTTGCTGTGCTGGCCTTTCTTAGTCTCGCATGGGACGCAATGTACTCGGCGGCAGGAGGTCGAGGCGGGACAGTTTCCTTGGCGGGGCGAAGATCTTGGTGTTTGAGAATGGATGGATACGGCGACGACCCCGTCACTGGCTTTGGCTGATTGAGCGAGGTTGTGGCACCCCATACCGGGGAATGACCCTCACTCTCCGTGAGGAGCCGGTTATCCTGCTCCGCGGCTAAAGGGAACGGGTACCCATTTTTCTCTTGCTCTGTCTTGGCTACGTGGGCAGCAAAGATGCGCTCATGATCTGTTGTAGCCCCTGGTGTAAGACTTGGCGTTTTCACTGAGATTTTCTTCTCAAACAGGCTTGCCGTGGAATTGGGGATGGGTGTAATTCCTTCTATAGTGGGGTTCCCGGATGGAGGACTTAGAGGCGGGGAGCGGTTGCGCGAGTTGTTGATATGGAAATCGACAGTGTAGGGTAAGAATCTACATAAGAAAGTCTCGAGTTAGCTATATGTAGTTCAAGGGTCCAGTAATAGCCACATACAGAGATGCTATGAAGACCGTCATAGTGATTGAGCCCAGCCTAAACGGATAGGCGGAATAGTATTAAACACAATGTGAGAGAGAACCCGTAGCTTTGGCGATGCTAAGTAGATGTATGCGACGAGCAATCTAGCGGCTGGAATCCCAACCACCGGAGGCAGGCTGAAAAAAAAGGTTAGTTACACGATGTGTTTCTCATGACTACGTCATGTGAAGATGGCAAGTGGTGGAGAAGCAAGTTTGCCTGTGGATTTCCAGGACAAGTAAGAAGAAACAAGCAGAACTTGCTGCATTCAGATTAGACATGAAGAGAGAACTTGGAATGTCCTTGTAAACCCAAAAGAAATATTGCGGAACCAACTTATCTGACATGAGCTTACTGCCGCTTACTGCCCTCGTACCAGTTTTACCCCACTTGAGGGGCGGTTCGTCGTATGGTATCATATGGTATCTTATGGTATCGTGTTTACGGAGTACAGAACTATGGCACATCTCTGATTGGTGGAAAATTTATCACCTGACAGGTAATATTTCCAATCTCCGGTCTGTCGGAAAGTTCATCGCCATGACCTTGCAATGACCTTGCCATGACCTTGCGTCTCACATCCGCTCCGGTATCAGGTGTTAAGAAACGCAAAGGCCCTGCTCCCAAACCCCGCCCCTTGCCCTTTGCTGCCCATGCGCTCCGCAAACCCACATCTAGCGGCCCAAAACCGAGTGCAGATCTTGGTTCCGATGATCCGCTTCCAGATCTAGGCGGGTCTCATTTCATATCGGAGACTGCGCCGGTTCAGAATGTGCTCCAAGCCATTCAATATATCCGTGATGGCATGTTCGAAGAACTCCCGACACGGGCGGGGATGAACAGCACGCGCATCGCAGAAGTCCTCAATCTACGCCGGTCTTTGCCTCCACTTGCCTCTGTGGCCCATGTGCATACCCTATTAGAGGCACCAACACAGGTGGAAAGGGAAATTGTCGAACAAATTCGGACGGGTCGGATTCGGCGACTCATTATACCGGGTCGAGGCAATGACGCGGCAGGACTAGGTGATTGTTTAGTGCTAGCGGAGGATTGGGACGAGCTAGTGCAGCAAAGCCCTGCATTGGAGCAACCAGTCAAAGGTGAGTTTTCGAGTCCCCATTCTTTGGGTATTGTAGACTGATGATTTTTGGAGAAAAATTTCTTGATATCCTGAAACGTATTGGGACCTCCTCGGCGATATCGCAGGGGGTCTTCACGACGGATGAGTACAGGGCCTTGCTCCGTGCTGGTTTTATTGTCTCGTCGTCATCTTACACACAGGGAACATTAAGTATTGCAGCACTTCCTAATCTACCTCAAATGGCGACTTCCTCGCCAAGTCGAAGCGAGTCTATCTCGCACTCCGAGCGCCCCGTGCAATCAGATGCCCAGGCTCGTGCAGCAACTCTATTTTTGTCTCTTCCTAACACCGGAACGTATCTCCGCTTGTTGGGATCAGGTCGTGCACATCTGCTCGCTCTTCTCCGGCGGTCCGCTTCTGGCGAAGCCCCACTGGGTCTGTTGAAAGATCGATGGGATGGCGCTGTTGAGACCGAGAAAAGTTTTCATGTAGCCAAGCGAGCCCGTGGTGAGTTTGCAGGGGTCCTGCCCGGTAAGACTAGGAAATGGAAAGAGCTATATGGGATGCACTTTCGATGGGTCCTCGAGGAAGCACTAGGTGCGGGACTTGTGGAGATGTTTGAGACTGGCAGCGTTGGACCTGGGATCCGCTGTCTATAGTCTCTACCGTTTACTTAAAGTGTTGCCCGGTTATCAAAGTAATCAACAAGAACGGTCGTATATTTATTTGATAGATAAATCAATCCAGTTACTAAGAAGATGGTTGTATTCAGGAAAGTTATCTCAAGAAGCAACCTTCAAATTCTCACATAATCTACCTAGGTGGCCCTGTAGAGCTGTAAACAAATAAGAAAGACACAGTCTCATCAAATTTAATTTGCTTTCTGACTTCTGGCATTTTCTTTTTAACCCTCCACCTCCCCCTATCTGCACATCTTCATCGCCAAGCCTTTTTCCCTCCATCATGCCGCTAATCCAACTAGAGCCACATCTGTTCACTAGCCTCCCCCGTCATCCGGATCTTCAAGGGGATGCCAACACCCCAGATCTGCGGGAGTTCATCCAGGCCACCCTTCTTGAAGCTCAGCCTCTCCTAAACCAGTTCCCATCAACATTGAAACCAGACACCAAGCTGCGCTCTTCTCCACCTTCAAAGGCGAAAGTGAAGCTCTCACGGGGATGGCGAACCCTCCAATGCCCCCAAGAGGGCTCAACCCCTAAAAAGGAATTCTGGGTCTGTCGCCAAAGCGACCACCAAGACTCTGACCGTCTGCCTGGGACAGTTTCCCTATGGGAATTCCACGACGGGCTTCGATACAACCATGCCGAGCACGAGATGGAGTACACACCCAGCGTGACGAGCGTAAAGAAACTGCTGGGGTGGAACGAGCCGAGACAATGGGATCTCAATGACCCAATCACTATTGGGGACATGTCCTACAAGCATTTCGAGGTTGAACGTATGTATAACAACTCCTTCGTCCCCTTTTTCCCCCCTCTATAACACTCCCCTACCAATCACGACCACATGCTCCCACTCACCTCAGACAAACCAACCGACACCCCCCATCATACTCCTCTCCTTCCCATCCCTTCACCACATCCTAGTCACAATTCCTTCTCTCCTATCCTACATGTACCCCCGTACACCGCACCACTCCCCCACACACCC
>CAKMRK010001265.1:0-13913 GCA_928213465.1 Penicillium sclerotigenum | reverse complement strand
TAGTTATAATATAAGAAGAGATAAGAATGCGGGAACCCGTCATATGTATTGTAAAGTAAACAAAGAAATGAAATTTCTGCCTAAGGCATGGTAACGTTTTGTAAATAAAGAACTAAAATTGGTGCCTAAGGCATGGGTTCACCCTCAGCTCGTTTAGGGGGTCCACCCCCAACTGTAGTCACGGATGAACCAGGGTGCGATACCAATACCTGATATTCCAGGCATCAATAATCTTGATTACGTGATGAATAGTGCGCCACTGGTGCGCCTGGACCACCGTATGTTTGTTGACTTCCCCATTTGTTTTGCTTCGACATCAACCCCTCTCCATCGAACTTTCCATCTAAACGCTGTTATCGCCCATATCGGGGCAACCGCAACCATGCCGCGTGTTGCAAACAAGGTACATCGCCGTTCAAATGGCGCCTCAACCCCGCACAGAAACTCTCCGGTTAAGTACGTATCTGGATATGTCTTGGTTATGGCATTCAACTAATTGAATCAGGATTCCCCTAAACGACGATGAGGGCGAGAAGGCAGCACGTATGGAGGCTCGTCAAGCGCTTCATGACCGCCAAATGAGTCAGATTAAAGCTGCAGTTAAGACGCCTATGCCACCCCGTCGATACGCCTACGATCGTGAAGGGAGCGACAGTCCTGCAACGCCTCGACCTTCCGGCCATCGCAGTCGCACTAGCGATGTTAATGGTCGCGCAGTGACACCGATGAAGCGCGTGCCTATCCTGGCCAACTTTGAGGAGTGGATGAAAATGGCGACCGACAATAAAATCAATGCGAATAACTCCTGGAATTTTGCGCTGATCGACTACTTTCATGACATGTCATTACTAAAGGAAGGAGATGGGGTAAACTTTCAAAAGGCTAGTTGCACCCTTGACGGTTGTGTTAAAATCTACACCAGCCGAGTGGACAGTGTCGCAACGGAGACAGGGAAACTTCTGAGTGGACTGGCTGATAGCCGCGACAAGAGAGGGCGCGGGGAGGAGGAGGCAGAGGATGGCGATGAGGATGAGGAAGGTGAAGATGGTCAGCCTCGCAAATCGCGGAAAAAGGTAAGGTCTATACGGTGTCAGAGATCTAGGATTTAACTAACTAGATGGTGTCTAGACACGTTCCCATGAGGCTACCCTCGCCCCATCATTCTCTTCGTTGCAACTGAAGAAGTTCGAGCTTGAATTCGCCGTGGACCCACTATTCAAGAAAGCATCGGCAGACTTTGATGAAGGAGGCGCCAAGGGCTTGCTTCTGAACCACCTTGCTATTGATAGCCATGGAAGAATTGTGTTCGACAGCAGCGACGATGCTGTGGACGATAGCGCCAAAACCGCCGAAGATGACCGTCAAGGGTCTATGGATCCTGATCAGCAGGCCGAGGACCAAACAAAACCAACCCAGAAACCCGCAAGCGACACCTTTGAAGATAACACAGAAATTGACCTAGCTACCCTAGCGAGCCAGTTTTTCCCAAATTTGGATAGTCTCGATGAACAAGATATTTGTCCATCGCTGAAAAATCTCGACTTAGGTGACCTCAGCGGGTCGCTGGATCTTCCTCTTCTCAAAGTGCCAGAGGAATGGCGACAAGACAAGATGGACGAAGATGGACGGGCACCTGACGACCCATCTGGCATCATGCTCGACGACGACAACGCTGTCGGGTTTGATGACGATGATGCTACCCTAGCTGGATTTGATCTCAGCGGTGACACTGGGTTTGGTGACGGAGGAGAGGTATGGGCTCGGGAAGCCGCCTTGGAACCAATGTTGAGTGTTCACCGGGTAGCCCACGATGGAGATAATGATGGTGAGGGCGAGGATGGCGATGAAGACGCATATGCTATCTCTATGTCTCATCAAACCAATAGTCACGACCACGAAAACATTCTGAGCTACTTTGACAATGCACTACAGAAAAACTGGGCTGGCCCAGAACACTGGAAGATTCGAAGAATCAAAGAGCATGCAACACCCGCTACATCGGCACCCAAGCAGCGCAAAGAGAAAGAACCCTTTGAGATTGATTTTGCTGCGCCTCTGGATCCTGCTGTCGCAGAATTGATCTACACCCCGGCCAGCTCCAACTCCGCCGTTTCATTGCCCAAGACGCAGTGGAAGACAAAAGGTCGTAACCTTCTTCCCGACGACAAGCATTTCAACTCCCGTAACCTACTCACGTTGTTCCTTAAGCCAAAGGCAAGGATGGGGTCAAAGAAGATTTTGGGTAAACGCCGTCGGCAGGATTTGACGGCTGGGAATGGAGACATGGATGAAGCGTTCTGGGCAAATCGCAAGCCGGAAGAAAACGCCGGCGAGGAAGGTGCCGCCGGTGCTTACGATGCCAACTTCTTTGCTGATGACGATGGTCTTGCTTTCCCTAACGGTATGGATCTCGATGACGACGACAATCTCCCATTCGCAGATGCCCGGGAGATGCTTTCTCCACCAGTGGACGGGCCCCAAGGCACATCAGCGGGAGAGGCAGGTGGAGCAACTGGACTCAGCGCGCTCTTGAACATGGTCGGCGCTACGCCTGGCCGACCGGGGGCCGGCGGTTACGGATCACAATTAGTGACACAAGGTGGTCGTCGTGCACGACCAGACTACGTGGCATATGCACGTGTGGCAAAGAAGGTTGACGTTCGGCGCCTCAAAACAGAGATGTGGAAAGGCATGGGCGAGCGCCTAGTTGATGCCGTGGACTTCGCATCAGCTTCACAGCCAGGGGCCGTGTCCAGTGAGGCTCCGACCGAAACAGAAAGTGAATCAGATGCCCCTGTCCCGCCCACACCCACGGCCGAGAGCCCAGAGCAGCCTATCGGTACCAAGGGTACTGGCCGGCTACGGTTCACGCAAATCATGAATTCTCTCAAGACAGTCTACCCGGCTGAGGCCTTACGCGACATCAGCACATCATTCGGGTTTATTTGTCTTCTGCATCTTGCCAACGAACAGGGCCTTGTGCTCGAGAGTGATCTTAGCAAGGTGGGCGCAAATGCGAGTACCCTGGAAGAGATCTTCGTAAGCAGGGATACGCACGCCATCATCGAAGAGGGAGGAATGTGATAGCCTTGTTTTTTAGTTGCATGTACAGTTGACACGGGTAGAAGCACTACGATATGCATGTTGGTCACGAGTGATGGACAGGACGGTGTGACTTGGTAGATCCTTGCGGCGTTGTGGTTTTTGCTTTTTCCTGTTCGCAGTGAACGGCGCTCTTGGGTCTTTTTACCTCTTCGGTGTACTTCTTTTGTTTGGATGAATTCAGACGATTTCACATACATAATTTATAGTGCAATAGCTAAGTAATCTTAAAGGATGGATCGATCGGTTCGCCATTTTGGTGTTTTGAGTGCTCGCACAAACGCTTGCTAAAATTGCATCGCCTACGGTATTGGAATGGAGATCGGTAAGGTGTTATAATTCATATATATCATTGCCATATATTCATTTATTGGAAAAAAAAACCAAATATAAAGAAATAAATACACCAACAGTGTACCAAAGGTCAAATAGGTATCTGTATCTCACACCAAACTCCACACGCCCCGGGGTGTACATTAAACTCCATAATGAGGAGAGAGTAAACAAAACGTCGAACAAGTGTCCGATTTTGAAGCAGATCAATCAAAAGTGACAGCCTGAATAGTTTTCGAATTTTCCACATTTTTTTCATGTTTTTATTGTTTTCAAGCGCTTTTCCCCAAAGGAAAAATGGAATTGAACCAAAACATCCCAAGTCAAAAGAAAGAAAAAAGCAAGCTTGCAGTCATTCAAATTTACTTGCGTACAGGGGGTGGGAACGCCGGCACCATGGGGCTTTGATAAGCTCCAGGAATCGGCACGGAATCATAAGTGCGCTCACCAGGAGCACTACCCTTATTCACAGGTGGGCTCTGGCGTTGGGTGTGAGAGGGCGGCGACGCCGAGTAAGAAGAAGGAGAAAATTCCTCCTGGGCACTCTGAGGAGTCGCCTGCTGAACCTTGATAGGAGGCGGCTGGAGCTGGAAGGATGGGGTAGGGCGGGTAGGCGAACGTGGTGAGGCATACTGAGTAGTCTGGGGCTGAGCCATGCCCTTCTCGGCGGCCGAGTAAGGGTCCACGGGGCCGGCGGCGTAGAAGGGGGACTTTGAAGGGTATGAAGCGAAGCCTGCAAAGCCAGGAGTGTTCGGGGCGGATTGGAGGCGCAGCTGGGCGAGATATAGATCTGAACGGGCGTTGTCACGGGTGTCCATGGACTTCATCAGCTTGCGCTTGCTCCAAACGCGGTAGAAGACTACCACGTAGATCAGGATCACTAGGACCTCGATGACGACTTCAATGATGGCACAGACTAGGCCCCAGTCTTGTAGACGACAAAGGAGAGCATAGTCAATGGTGTTGTGGTAGAGCTGCTCGCGGGTGTTCTGCGCGCAGGACCATCCCCACATATCCTTGTTATTTCCTGTCGCCTTAGAGTGCTGGTACACTGCTGCGCCGACGATCCACATAATGAGATTCACGGCGAAGAAGGCGATCGAGAAGCCGGTGTAGTAAACGGCGGTCTTCTCAGCGCGTTTGTGGCCGCCCTTTCGGTAGGCCCAGAACACAATTAGACAGGCGACTAAGGAAACGCAAGACATGCCCAGAAGGAGGTATTGGGCCCAAGGGTTGGTGCCCGCTGCCCAAGCAGGAAGGGTGTTACGGGTGGGTAGGTGTTTGGTTGTGTTAAAGATAGTCAATGTCACAGCTAGCAGAGACAACACAATCAGACTGCAGCCGAAGTTGACGAAACGTAGGAACACCTTGGCGATCCGGACGCGGAGTTTAATTCTCTGGTGACAATTAGTAAATTACGTTGTTTGACATCGCGAGGAGGCTTTCTTACCAGGTCTCGGGCATTCTCAGCTTCAGCTTTCTTTTCTTGCTTCTCAAGCAGGTACTCCTCGCGGAAGGTTGGGCTGAGCGGGTTCAATGACTTGGCCGTCTGCGGGACCTTTAGGTCAGGTCGGAAAGGCGACATTGGTACCTGGTCATTTGCATGCTCATTGTTCGCTCCCATGTAACCGAATCCCACATCTCCAACATCTCCCTTCACTTGAGTCTTGGGAGGGTCGGCGAAGGGTGATCGTCCAGCTTCTGTGCGATCGATAGGCGAGTGAATTGATGTGGCCTCGGCGAATCGAGCAGTGCGCGGGCTCTTGAGTGAGGCATTGCTCGTCTCAGAGCCGCTGCGTGTCTCTCGCACGGTGTGCTGTGGTGGAGGACCCATTGCACTGTGATAAGAGGCACGGGTGAGATCCGCAGGAACAACGGGCTCGTAGGACACAGGAGAGTTGTCTCGGCTATCCTCTGATACCGCCATTGAATCGATGAAGAATACAGACAAATAAATCAAACAATTAGGTCAAGAGAGCCAGCTCTCGACTTGACGGCCACAGGACTGGCTGCTGGGAATCAAACGACCCAAACTCGAGTCGACTATACACCAAAACCCACAAGTGTAGTGGGACAACGGCTGAACTATATCAGGATTGTAGTAAATCACCGATAGAGTGTGCGAGGCCAGCGTACACGAGGATTAAACAGCAGATGGTGACGGAAATTGAAAAAAAATTAAGATAATCAGAAAGTGACAGGAACCGGCCTGCGCACGTTGAATATCAATAATGTTCGAGTGCTGCCATGGTCCGAGAGGCGGGGGGACCAAAATGCAGGCTTTTGATTCTCGTCACTTGAGTCGGGCCAGAGTAAGCGCCGAGAGGGAATTTGCAGCAGCGATAAGGGACATGATTGGAAGATGCAAAGCCTGTCAAGCCCTCTGGCTGCAAGTGCACTGTACCTTGAGGCGTTGATTGGGGAGTGTGACTGGCTAGCGAGAGTGATCAGCCAAGCTTGTCACAGTGGAGTAACGGGCCAGTGAGATCGAGTAGCGGCCATGCTTGCTCCTCACAATGCACCTCCATCACTCCCAGCCCGGCGCTAATCCGCCGATCGTCCAACCACACGGAATGCAGAACCGCTCTGGTGTGTGAAATGAATGAGCGGTCCGAGTGAAACGGGGAAAGTGTGAACGACTGGATGAAAGTACCGGTCAACCCAAATTTGAGGGTCCAGTCAGATAACTCGATTAAGCACCCTTGGGATATTTTGAGAAGTTGGAGAGGGGGGAGAGGGGGGAGAGGGGGGAGAAGAGTGTGAAGGTCAGTGCACCAGCGCTATTTTTGCTGTGAAGCAGACCGAGTCACACTCCAGGGCTCGTGATAGTGCTTACCTATGTAGCTCACGCATATTTCATCACTTCGCGTTTCTATGAGAGGATCGCTCCAGTATTCCGTGTAAAAAGTGCTGCATTTGTCCTTCTTACTTTCTCATACCTCTGTCATTTGCTTCAATATTTTTGTTTCGATAGAATCCCGTCAAGTGGAGATTAATGAGTACGATACTTTCTATATCGTGATATATGGGTATACCTGATATATGTGAATCTTGAGATTGGTACCCAGACAGGAAACGCCATCCCTGCAGATATGCGTTGCATGCCCTTTCAGTCAAGAGATACGTTAGTATCGTTTCAGTCAAGACATGCGTTAGTATTGGTATCCTTCACTCCTTCACTCCTATTCGTTTTCTCTTCTCTTATTATCTCCAGCTTCTTTCTCCCTATCAATCAAAATGTCTATCGGCTTCATGGAAAAAGAATTCCAGTGAACTCATTTGCAGTCAATCAGTCATATCACCGCCATATATCGGTTATATCTCAAAATATTCAAAAATATTTCAATATGACGGCCCTCTGATAAAGGAACAGTTTAACCGCTAACAAGAAAGCACTTGCTGTTACCCCCTTAATCACTCGATGATTTGCTCACTATTATCACCAAAAGACAGAGTCATTGCACTTATGGTAACTGGGTTGGCCAAAAGCCATGGTTGAAAAGATCTCGAGATAGGCTAAATTGAAGGAGCGCCTCTGATATCATAATTAGGCACGGAAATGCAGTTAGGTTATTTATCATATGAGCTTCATCAATATCCTGATCAGTATGGGTCATTTCATATTGGGGGCTAATACTTTGCGCAGCTTTTATAAGATCCGAAGAATATTGTGCTAAACTTCAGCAGTCCTAGCACCCCATTAGGTTATTCATGGATTTTCTAATAAATCGGCGCAAAGAATGACACCTGCTACTATAGGCATGAAAGTCCGAAAGGCATTGACAGTCAGAAAGTCCTCGGCGGAGCTTCGAAGATCAAAGCAATTATCGAATGCAAATACGTTGTATTCAGGCTTATTTGTTTGAAATCCCGGCTCACCTCTTCTATGAACTTGATTCACCAAGTGCAATTATTGGCTACGAGCCAGATAAAATCTGCTCAACTTCTTGGTTATAGTCAACACGTATGAATGCGAAAAAAAATACTGACCAGATAATGAGAAGACGCAGTGTCATAATTGTTGATACTAGACCGGTTCCATACATATGTAGGGTTGATCATAAGTACAGCGAACAAGTAGGGGCCTGCAGAGATGGCAGCTGCATGAACCTCTAGTCCACAAGAAGAATACAACGTTTAGGGTGATAATTTTCAGAAAGATACCTGATTGGGATTGTGACATAGCTAATGCTTAATGGAGAGTCTTGACGCCACCATTCCAACCTGCAATACCTGCAAGACTTGGAGGTTCACATTTCATGCAGGCATCTAGAGTAATATATGTTGTATAGGGATGATAAGTATCAGCCACAGGCTATTTTTGGGAGTGGAGTAAGCAGCCGTGGAGGGTTGAACAACCTTGGATGGCCCCAGAACACTCCACAGGGTGGGTTCCTTGGTTCCTGAATGTAATGTGTTGGATATTCTACATTTCATTGCTAAAAGACGTATATTCTGGGTGTTTTATAGATCTACAACATATATATTTTTGAGACTGCCTACATAGTATGTATTTAGCATGCGTGGAATTGTTCTATGGAGCTCTGCAGGGAGGTCGATCCCCCGAGCCACCCGCCTACAACGTACAACATACGTTCTAAGTACTCTAAAACATGGCGCAGCAAATGTGTTGCGCCTTGTATTATCAAGGGGGAAAATGAGACAAGTAAATGTAATTGAAATATCTAAGTGGTTGGAGACTGATGAGTCAGGATATTACATAGAGGCTGTATGTACGGAGTACTACTGAATACATCGGAGCACAATACACGTAGAAAGCCAGTGCGAGCATCTCCACTCGATCTCCCGATCAAAAGACCAGGCGTTCTAAATTGTATTCTGTACTCCGTAATTGGAAATGTATTGTATACAATATATTATGCGCGGGTCCTCGGAGGTGACATCACTCCGACCTCCTTAGATATGCCATACCAAGGCCATGGTAATACCGGTTTGAAGAGATATCCCACGTTTATAAGGCTGATAAAGATGTAGATTAAGGCTTCTGTACTTTATGAAATGTGAAAGTGAAATGTCAAAATGAAATGTAAAAGTGAAATGTAAGGCAACGTGTACTCTTCAAGAGAGGTCAGCCGCAGGTGCCCCACGAGCCAGCCACAAAAAGTGTTAGTGGTCTACACAGCCTCAATCCTAATGAGGTACTGGATACTCACCAATACACGGTATCTATAGTATGATACCAAGTACCCAGTACTTCACTGCCTCAGGGTTCATTTCTCCAGAGCCTCGACTCTCCAGTCCCCACCAAACATATCATCCTGCCTGCTTTCTGTTCACATATCCACTCTCCTTGTGTGTGTTTTTTTTTTTCTTTACCTTCGAAATCTTATACCGTAAATGGTGTAAATGGTATGAGACTAGTCCTTCATCATCCACTTTTTTGTCTTCACCACTCAGATTCTCCTATCTCTTTGCCTTATTTTGTTCCTGCACCCAACCGTTCCAAACTTCAGATGGCCATTGAATCTCATCCATTCATTCCCCGATCGTTATTTTAAAGGCCTAAGCCCCTGGGATCATTCAGGTGGATCTGGACAAGTTCGAAGCTGAAACCACTCGTCAGCTTGCGCCACACTCGTGAGGAACGCCCCACACGCCCTGGTCTTCGCTTTCTTTCCCCCCCAACCTCGTCTGCTTGACATCTTTGATATATCCCGGTGGATGAAAGTTAGTCAGGTTCCTTTTCCCCCACCAATCTTCCTTACATTGTCCTAACATGGCCTCTAAAGTAGCTGTCGCCTTTGCCCGTCCACCCTTTGAGGCTGGCGCGAAACATTCATTCTCCATGGCGACGTTGATGTCGAACAACGAGCCCATCGCTGTCTCTAACTCGCTATCCGGAAACTCTATCACTACCTCTGAACCCCTCTCTTTGTTTAAATCCTCCAAACCCGAGAGCCTAAGTTCGATTGCCAGCGCTGGCCTACACGTCTCGCGATCGAGAGGTCAACTTCCTTCGATGACAAGTCCAACATCAGTACCGGCGGATCGGCCGGAGCATGAGAAGGACGCTGAACGAAACAGTTCACAGGTAGCCCGGGAGGCTCTAGGTGCAAGCGAAAAGTCGCCAGGTGCCCCGATCCATGAGCCCTCAGTCCATGCATCCCCAGAGCAGATGCAAATCGACTCGCACGCGACCGAATCGCCGTCGGACCCTTACGGATCAAATGATCATCACCACAACTCACTAATGCATACCTCGACTGTAGCTAGCCCTGGTCCTATTGAGGAATCCACTTCTCAGGATGGAGATCGACGGTCGCGCGATGACTCCGAGATCGACCACGATGGCAAAGCATTCTCATACCCGATGCCTACGGGTAATATTAACGATCCGCGTCGCGGACTGAGCCTACCGAACGCAGGCTACAATCGAGGCAGCCCTCGCTCTCCGTCGGCGAAGAAACACCGCTGCCCATACTGCGCGACAGAATTTACGCGGCAACATAATCTCAAGAGCCATCTGCTCACCCACAGTCAGGAAAAGCCTTTCGTTTGTCAAACCTGCCAGTCACGTTTCCGAAGACTACACGATTTGAAGCGTCACACAAAGCTGCACACCGGCGAGCGACCACATATCTGTCCCAAATGTGGACGTCGCTTCGCCCGGGGTGATGCTCTTGCTCGGCATAATAAAGGACAGGGAGGCTGCGCCGGTCGACGCGCGAGTATGGGCAGTTTTGCAGCAGACGACGAGTATGGCGATGGTGCGACCGGGGCACACGACGACATGGATGGGTTGATGTACACGGCAGAGCCTGAGCGCATGGATGAAGAAGAAGAGCGACGAATGACCATGCCGAGCATCCGCAAGCATGAAGCAGATACAGTTGCTCGGTCTGATTCAATTCACTCACGCCAATCAAACACCTACCCGCCGATTGCCGCCAGTCGTCCCAGCCACCTTTTCCCACCCCCAGCCAATCATGGGGGATCAAACGTGTCAACATCAGCTTCCCAGTCTACACACATGACTTTCCCGCCCGCGGGACTCACCTCGAGCTCGTCTATCTTCCCTTCCAACAGTATTAGCGACAGCCCTAAGCCGCTGTCCCCGAACGCTCTTTCATCGCAACATGATAGTGCACCGCCACATCGCGCACACTCTCCCGGTATGGGACAGTCCTTGCCACACCCGCAATCCTCTTTCGGGCGAACCAATCAATCGTCCAACCATGCACCACCTACACTAGGCTTGCCCCTGCCACAGCCAGGCGCTCCCCAGCTGCCTCCGCCGCCAGGTATGACATCCCCGGATGCTCGATTTGGCATGCAAGCGGCAACCAAGCACACTCCTTCGCACAGCCACTCTAGTACGCACAGTCTATCTCATCTCAAGGGATTCGATGGGCCAGATACCAATTCTAGTGACCCCAGCCAAATCGATAAGCTTTGGGCGTACGTGCGGACAATGCACGATGAGTTGACAGGCTTGCGCACAGAAGTTGCTGCCTTGCGGGCGCAAGTTGCGTCGTCCAACTCGGCACCCCCGGCTCCAGTGGAAGTAAACTTGAATAATGCTGGACCGCGGTGATACGCTCTTGGGTGTGGTTCTAGTGTGTACGATATGGCTCACCGTGAGCCACGTGAACTGGCTGTTATGTCCTCCCCTCCTTCTTCACTTTGTCCATACGTCTTGGTTATCCCATCCTCCCTGGAGCGTCAAAGCTGATGCCCTCATGATCACCATACCGACAGTCCCCGGCGCCGGTGTTTTCTATGCCCTTTTTCTCTTTTCCTTTCTTTTTCTTCTCTCTTTTACCCCCGGAGTCATATGACCCGGAAGAGCCTTTCCGTTCTAGCCTACTTATTCATACGTGGAATGTACTGCAAAGTATATCCTTTTTTTTTTCTTCTCTTTACTTTCTTGAACAACTGAAGGAGTTTGGCGTGTCAAACAAAAATGGTCCGACATTGTGATGAAATGGAAACATTGCTTCTCACCGAACCGTGACCTGGATCCCCTTGTGTCCCGTTGTCGATTCCCATGTCGATTCCGGATGAAATATGGAGTCATGTGATTGTGTTTGGATATGTGCATGGATTACGCTGGATTTGGAGTTTTGATTCGTAATCTGCTATTCCCGACTTAGTGATAATATACTCTTCAATCCTTATGGTATTGCCTTGTAATTACTCCCAATCTTCTTCTTTTCGGTCACCAGGCCAAGTGCGTGTTGCCGCTGGGCATCCTATATAAGGACCCTCAACAATGTACTCTAGGTCATGGCTACGATAGCGTCACGAGAATTCTCTAGGGGCCGTAGAACACCCAGGAAGACTTTTTTTAAGTTGAATAAGATGCCCTTGATCTTCTTGTTCTACACCTATGTCATCTATGTCATCTTGCGCAAATATATCTTCTTGCATTGTGTAGATGCCCAGCAACAAATGCAGAAATGTATATGTGGGCATCAAATATCACATCCTATATGCAGCACATGCGTAATGGGAACCAACTCTCCTAACTGTTGTTCTCAAGGGTCAAATATCGTGTCTGAAATGTCTAGTTTGGCGGTTTACATAGTGTCTGTTATATTCGCCCATTCGGTTAGTGGATGAGAGAAGATATCAGAAAGCCCATCAAAAGACTAATTCAATGACCATCCACCTGTACTTTGCTTAAATCATTTTAAATGCCCATGGATGGCCCGATGTGGTGTTGCCTTGAATAATACAACCCCCCTTCTACCCTTCTACCTTCCTACTTTTGTATTCTACATACCAGGTCTTTACTGTTCGGCTGATAGTAAAGTTGAATGAAGTAGGACAAAGTAGAATGAAATATAATAGCTGCCGTGTCTACCTACCGCGTCATCAGGGGCATCTTCACACCCAATGATTAAGCCGAGGTACTTTCAAAAAGGACTTCATTTACTCCGCAGTACACATCTCGAACTAACAACCCTCGGAACATTCTATTCCTTCAACACAGTGCAGTTTTGACAATGTCCCCCGCACTCCTCCAGGCATCGGCTGCAGCCTTTGTATTTCTTTCCGTTGGACACACGGTATTATCCCCAAACTCAGAACCCCTGAAGAACTACATTGATTATTAGGTAGGTCAAGGGCAGACAATGGACAGCCGACCCAAGATTCAAAGCTATCGCAGGCACGAATTCATGGACTTGTGGGACTCTGGGATGGTACCAGGTGCGTTCAGCTTTGGTCTTGTCTTGTGTCAATATCAATCACACCTGTTTGGCTTTCTACAGGCTGTTCTAATCCGTTTCTATCAACAGGGGAGTGGTTTCTTTCTATTGACCGGTAGGTTCATAGTCTCATTCCTCCTGGTCAGGTTCTAACCGTGATAATTAACAGGCCTGCTTCACTGGCAATGGTCGCGAGATCCCAGTCTCCTCCAGGACCCACTGAACAAAGCCATGGCCGGGATCGTGAATATCCTGCTCTGGGCTAGCTCTGCCTGGTATACTAGACATGGTATCAATGATACCGCCATTATCCTCGGCATATCTGCTACGTTGCAGGCTTTGGGTGTTGGCAAGGCTTGCTTGTGAAATCATCACGCAGAATAACGTTGCTCAAAAGATACATACATGGAGGGTGAGATCTGACGAGTTCGGGTGTCTTACAGAGAAATATATCCTGCTTTTGTACTTGTGTGCTTATGATTTTTGAGGTTCCTGTACGTTGATCATAATCCACAGCCGTTGAAGTTATGCGAGATGAAACAGTAGAGTGAAGGTGGTCAATAAAGATAAAGCCACCCAACAGAACCAACAACAAGTTAGCCTTCCCCCATTTGAGAATCCTGTTCCAGCCTCCTCTCTTCCCTCCGCTTGATAGTCCACCCAATAAACAAGCCCACATCGGAAACAACAGCCCGCGGCACTCCACCGAGCGTCCAGTTCCGCTGAACCCACTTAGGAATCTTCCCACCAGCATCAGAAGTCGTCAACATAGTCCATCGAAGATAACGCCCGGGGGTCGTAGCAGTGGTACTCGAATGCGATGAAGCCGGCGGATCCGAAGACGACGGGGTAGGAGGCGGCACACGCTCAACCCGCTCGAGACTAGCGTAGTAAGCGAAGACTACGCGCTGCGGGACGGCGTCCATGATCTGTGCGTAGAGTCCCTCATACTGGGAACCCGGGATGATTGGTTTAGTCAAATAGAAAGGGATCTGTACAGTGATAAAGCCGTGAGCTGGGGTGGATTGGGCTTCTGGGTGTGAGCTAGCGAAGGTGGCTGACATAGTCCAGGATATGAAGGCGCGGGGCCAGATTAGTGCTTGTGGATGGAAGGTGTGGACAATAAGATTGACTGGAGCAGAGGATTCAGTGTGCTGTCGTTGTTTGTGTGGGCTTGTGTTCGGGGGTGGGGGGGGGGGGGGGGGGTTGTTGTATACACCTTCACTCCCAACGTGTATGAGGGACATGCCCCCATGTGTCATGGGTCTATTGGATCCACTTGTTTCGGTCCGTCTCACCCCACAC